>JAXRKP010001344.1:0-85000 GCA_037039925.1 Doris montereyensis | reverse complement strand
ACATGAGGGAAAAAAAGCAATTTAATAGTATTTGTATAGGAACGCACATGAGAAAGAAAACCCAATCAGAATATTTATATGGGAATGCTCATGAGAAAAAAAAACCAATAAAAATATTTGTATGGGAATGCACAGGAGAAAAAAATGACAAGAATATGTGTATGGGAATGCATATGAGGGAAAACATAATAAGAATATGTGTATTGGAATGCATACGAGGGAAAAGAAACATGATAAGAATGTGTGTATGGGAATGCATATGAAGGGAAAATATGATAAGAATATGTGTATGGGAATGCATATGAGGGAAAAACATAATAAGAATGTGTGTATGGGAATGCATATGAGGGAAAAAGAAACATGATAAGAATGTGTGTATGTGAATGCATATGAGGGGAAAAATATGATAAGAATATGTGTATGGGAATGCATATGAAGGGAAAAATATGATAAGAATGTGTGTATGGGAATGCATATGAGGGGAAAAAACATGATAAGAACGTGTGTATGGGAATGCATATGAGGGAAAGAAACATGATAAGAATGTGTGTATGGGAATGCATATGAGGGGAAAAAAACATGATGAGAACATGTGTATGGGAATGCATATGAGGTAAAAAAACATGATAAGAATGTGTGTATGGGAATGCATATGAGGGGGAAAAACATGATAAGAACATGTGTATGGGAATGCATATCAGGGGGAAAAATTGATGAGAATATGTATGGGAAGGCATATGAGAGGGAAAAAAAATGATAAGAATATGTATATGGGAATGCATAAGAGGGAAAAAAACGATAAGGACATTTGTATGGAAATAACATGAAAAAAAGAATATTTCACAGTCAAGCTTGTTTTTCAGTTAAAGGGAATTTGATTTTTATCTCATCTGATTTTAATTTTACCCACATCCACAACTTAGGTGTTTTGATCCCTTTTTGTAACGTGTAACTTGGTAACACAGAAAATTCTTTTGGCTTTTGTGTTCTTTGCTGGGGGGGGGGGGGGGATTTTACTGATAATTTTGCCTATACAGGGTGTCTTTAGTGTTATTACCTCCCTTTTGCACTCCAAAAGGCAGCTTGGTTGGTCCAGATGTCGAGCAAAATAGCAAATCTGTCGACGTCTTGATGGGCGTAGGCCGGGATGTGGAAATCACCCGCCTGGAAATGAGAGCAGAATTGTTTTATGTTATGTAAATAATTATACATGCCTGGTATCCTATTGAAAGATTCTTAGCACTAACAAGCCTGTAATTAAACGAAGAATAAGCGTATGCCTGACACCCGTTTGAAATTTCTTAGCTGTGAAAAGCATTTAAATGTAGAAATATGCCTGATATCCATTTGAGATTATTAGCATTGAAAAGCTTTAAAACCTAGAAAAGTTCCTTCAAGGCCTGTACGGCCCATAGAGACGGAGCATCCCGTGTTCAACAGCGTGAAGTGGAACAGGTGCTGATAATGACCTTTTGACAGGACGCTAGTCTGACGACGTAGATTTTTACTCCTTAGCTAGTGCGTAAGCATATTTGCACCTGGGTTGAGTGGGGGAAAATGTGTTAAGTGTCTTTCCCAAGGAACCCAAACATCGGGGCTAGCTTTGCCAGGATTCAAAGCCGTGACCTCACGACCCCCAGTCCGGCAGCTTAACTGCTCAGCCACAGACTCCACTAGAAAGAAAAACTATGACCGGACTCTTGGTGTGCAAGCAAATAGAATCAAATCAGGGCTTCATTATTTTACTTTTTGAATTTGAATTTAATGTTAAAGTTAACACTCTTTTATTTTCAAAAGTAATGTTTTATTTACAAAACAATATAATTCTGTAAAAAAAAAAAAGAAAGATATTTTATTTCTTGCTATCTATAATGTGGGATGTTATCTTTTACTTTAGCAATATATATGTAATCTTATACTTCTTGCTACCTATAATGGTTATCTTTTATTTTTTGCTAGCTATCTGGGCTGTTATCTTTTACTTTTGCTATCTATCTGGGTTGTTATCTTTTACTTTATGCTATCCATCAGGATTGCTATCTTTTACTTTTTTGCTATCTATAATGGTTGTTATCTTTTACTATTGTTGTTATCTTTTACTTTTTGCTATCTATCTGGTTTGTTATCTTTTACTTTTTGCTATCTATCTGGTTTGTTATTTTTTACTTATTTTTGCTATCTATAATGGTTGTTATCTTTTACTTTATGCTATATATCTGGTTTGTTATCTTTTACTTTATGCTATCTATCTGGTTTGTTATTTTTTTCTTTTCTGCTATCTATAATGGTTGTTATCTTTTACTTTATGCTATATATCTGGTTTGTTATCTTTTTTTTTGCTACTTTATGCTTCCTATCTAGGTTGTTATCTTTTACTATCTATCTGGGTTGTTATCTTTACTTTATCTATCTATCTGGGTTGTTATCTTTTACTTTATGCTTCCTATCTGGGTTGTTATCTTTTACTTTTTGCTATTTATCTGGGTTGTTTTTATCTTTTATCTTTATGCTTCCTATCTTTACTTTCAACCTTCCGTATCTGGTTTGTTATCTTTTACTTTTTGCTATCTATCTGGGTTGTTATCTTTTACTTTATGCTTCCTATCTGGGTTGTTATCTTTTACTTTTTGCTATCTATCTGGGTTGTTATCTTTTACTTTATGCTTCCTATCTGGGTTGCTATCTTTTTGTTACTTTTCCATCTTATTTCAAATCTTGTTGAAATCTATATATATATTCACAGACTGTGTTTTCATCCAGTCATAATAGGCCCTCAAAACATTGAACAGATAATACTCAAATTTTAAAACCACTTTTGTACATTGCCTGAGCACGTCTTAGACATATTTTGAATTTGAAAAACTGTTTCTTTCTACGATATTTTACACAATACATTTGCTATTGCCATCTAACCCCACACTTTTCGGCAAAACATAGGCCGCAGAAATCCGTGCGCCGTTGACCCATCCATGCCTATTGTTCCTAGTCACCCGCCGAAAAGTTCACATTTTAAACTAGATCTAGCTTGACTCTTTTCTCATTTCTTTTAGCAGGTCAATCTCTAGAGCTCTTAGTGAGAATACATTAAAGATGTGCCCGACTATAGAAATCCTCCCTCTTAGAGCTAGCTCTAAATCTAGATCTACTAAATCTGTTTTGGACAGGTTGGGCTCGGATAAGAATAATAACTTGCTCATTAAGTGGGATGTCAGCTTTTCATGCCTACATCATCATATCTTAATAACAACCTGCTCATTGAGCGGGGTCTCAGCTTATGAATACTAATACCAGATCTAAATGTCTTGCCTGGTGTGACCTGTCCCTGGCAGAACCTTTCATCCTGCTTGCTGTTCTCAGCTCTCTGTCCTTCTCGATGTAATGGGAAGATATCAACAGCAACCTCTCCTCCAGTTGCCTACAGAGTAAAAGAAAAAAAAAGAAAAAGAAAAGACGTGTAAAAGAAGAAGTTGAAAGACTGACAAAATCCCAAAAGATAGCAACAGGAATTTTGTGTAACATTAATAATAATAACAATAATAATAATAATAATAATAATAATAATAATAGTGATAACAACAATAACATCAACATCAACAGCATCAGCAGCACCTGAAGCATCATCAACAACAACAACAACAATAACAACATCAATAATAAAAACAAACAGTAACAACAACATAAATAATAATAATGATGATGATCATCATCATCCCATAATAATAATCATGATCATGATGGTGATAGCTGGTGAATAATAATAGTAATAATTATAATAATAATAATAATAATCCATTATAATAATAATAGATTAATAAAATAACATAGCAGCATCAATGAAATAGCATCAGGACCTGAAGCAAAAAGTCAACAACAACAATAGCAACAACATCAATAATAAAAACAACAGTAAAACAACATAAATAATAATAATGATGATCATCATCATCATCCTTATCATCATCATAATCATGATGGTGATGCTGGTGATAATGATAATAGTACTTATTATTATTATGATTAAATCTAGAGTCATTATATACAGACAGATTAATAAAATGATAACAGAGAATGATAATAATAAGGGAGACAAAAAGTGACAGTGAGAGACAGAGAGACAGAGGAGACAGAGAGACAGAAACACAGAGAGACAAACAGAGACAGACAGACAGAGCAGAGAGTGAGTGTGAGTGGGAGAGTGTGTGTGGACATGTGTGTGTGTGTGGGCGTGTGAGCGTGTGAGTGTGTGTGAGTGTGAGAAAAAGTGAGTGTGTGTGAATACCCATGCAATTTCTGCCTGTGACTACAGTGACAGAGAATTTCCTATTTGAGACAGAGAGAGTGGAATTTGTTTGATTTTTTTTTAAGATATCAAAGATACACTTTGAGAGAGACAGACAGACAGAGACAGACAGGCAGAGAGTGAGTTCTGTGGGTAATCCCATTACATGGATTCATTTTGTTGTGTGGGCCATATTGTTTCATAAAACTGTGTGTCCTTGTCACGTGTGAATACTTACCATGCAATTTCTGCCTGTGACTACAGTGGAGTGAATTTCCTTTTGGTCCACCACTTGTTTTGTTTCCTCGATGGTGGAATTTGGTTTTCATTTTTTAAAAATTCGATGAACTCTGACTCTGTCATTCTTGACAAGATAAAAAACAGGAACGAAAATAACATAGGGATACACTCCTTCTCATATCATATCTAGCTAATTCTAAGATGGTTGATCTTTGTGTGTCAAAGATTCTGTTTCTAAAAATAAGAGTCTGTTGCTAAGGTACTAATAGTCTGTTGCTCAAAGTCTGTTGCTAAGCTACTAAATGTCTGTTTCAAGACGCTGTATCTGTTTCTAAGCTCCTACCACTCTGTTTCAAGCTACCTCGATGGTTTCTAAGCTACTAAGAGTCTGTTTTAACTTCAGAAGAATCTGTTTCTAAGCTACTGAATCTGTCATTCTTGACAAGAATCTGTTTCTAAGAGGGAAAAATCTGTTTCTAAGACTAAGATGTCTGTTTCTAAGCTATTATATCTAGCTAATTACTAAGAGTCTGTTTTGTGTGTCTAAGATTCTGTTTCTAAGCTACTAAGAGTCTGTTTCTAAGCTACTAAGAGTCTGTTTCTAAGCTACTAAGAGTCTGTTTCTAAACTACTAAGAGTCTGTTTCTAAGCTACTAAGAGTCTGTTTCTAAGCTACTAAGAATCTGTTTCTAAGCTACTAAGAGTCTGTTGCTAAGCTACTAAGAGTCTGTTTCTAAGCTACTAAGAGTCTGTTTCTAAGAATCTGTTGCTACTAAGAGTCTGTTTTCTAAGCTACTAAGAGTCTGTTTCTAAGCTACTAAGAGTCTGTTGCTAAGCTACTAAGAGTCTGTTGCTAAGCTACTAAGAGTCTGTTGCTAAGCTACTAAGAGTCTGTTTCTAAGCTACTAAGAGTCTGTTGCTAAGCTACTAAGAGTAATCATATTTTGCATGTAGGTTGTAAATGATCCCAAGCTTGTTTTCATTCGAGGATTAATGTGTCTTTTACCAAAAGCAACGTTTAATTAAGGAAAATTTCATTGTTTCCCCGTCTCCGAAGAGAATTTTCATTCACCTAATCTGTGAATCTGATAATTCCTATAACTCTACAATCATCAAATGCGTGGTTAAGAAACTGGGATAAGCTCTAGCTCTTTGGGCCATAATGGCCTTGAAAAGAAGTTTACATGGAAACTTACTTGAAATCGGCTGGTGTGTTGTGAACGTTAGCCGTGGTCGCCCAGCCCACCACCACCGCCAGATGTGCCGTCTGGGTCAGTGCCAACACGATGGTTCTGTTGGCTGTGAGAAAAAAATCAATACATTTTGTTTTTTGTTTTTTTCTCCATTTTTTATGCTCAAATTGCTAGGCGCATATCAAACTTCAGCAGATAAGTTGGATTTTTAAAATCTAAAAATTAAACAAATCTGTTTTAAAAAAGAACAAAAACAAAAGAAAGATATTTTTTTTAAATATACAAAAACATGTAATATTTGTAATTTTTATTTTTGCTTACATTTCGTTATTTGAGAGAATTTTAAATCTTTGTATTGGCAGCATTTTAATCCCTCTAATCTTTAGCTAACAAAAAGAAACAATTCAAAAGAAAATTGTTTTAGAGTTTATTCGAGCAAAATCTCCCCCCCCCCCCTGATCCAGGTAGGTGGATCAACACCTAGTTCTATCAAAGACGGATGATAAACAGGAGGTCCTACGTCCAGATCACAACACTCTGCACACGTTAAAGATCCCTTTATAAATTTACAAGGCAGTGAGGGGGGCAAAATCTTAAATTATACCAATATCCTCGAGATCACCTCATGTGGCCTACCCCTACCTTGTGTTCCCATGCATTCTGTGGATTCCATTGCAATGGATGTCTGTTGGTAGTGTGTATAATATACGACTAAATATCTTTTTTTCTCTTCCATTATTGCAATACCTCATGCGCTTGAAGTCATCTCCATCAGCTGCCAAGCCAACGTCATTGATGGTGAGGGTTCTCTCAATGGACCGGAAGTAATTCAAGATGGACAAAGACTGCAATGAACAATTTGTAAAGACAAACAGTGAGGCAAGGGGTATGTCGAAAAATGATGAAGGAAATGACATTGAATAATGTCAAAGCCCCATAGGAACAAAGACGAGACAAATGCAAGGAATAAACAGAAATAAAGTTAAGGGGTGTAGTTAGCTCGGTTGGTAGCATACTTTCTTTTCATGGTGAAGCGATGGGTGCCGGACGCAGAGGTCATGGCTTTGATCTTTATGGTGGCCAGTGGGTTTGTTTCTGTCTATTCCTCATTATTGTTTCGTCTTTGTTCCAATGGGGCATTAATATTATTCATTGTCATTTCCTTTACAAAGAACAATTTGTTGACAGAAATAAACGTTAATTTATTTACGCTTTGTTTCCTCATGATAAATATACCCCCCTATAGCAAAAGCCATGGTAGACAAAAACAAATGGTGACCTATACATGTCATGGTGTGGGGCATCAGCGGCCGAGTGGTCGGGCAGCGGGACTTGGAATCATGTGGTCCCGGATTCAAATCCTAGCAAACAAGCCGTTGTGTTTTGTTTGCTTTGTTTGTTTCTTTGAAATTCACCCCGTCCACCATTGCGGTGATCTCAGGGTGAATTAAGAGAAAACAGCAAGATGAAAGATAGGTAAAAGCAGAAGGAAAGGAAAGAAGTAGCTTTTACTCAAGAAAACTCAAGAAAATATTTCAATTTGCCCGGGCTTGAACCCACAACCTTGTGATTGAAAGGCTAACACCTTGCCTCCAGACTAACCAGTTCCCTTTGCGTCAGGGAAGGGAGGTGCTAACGAATTCACATGAGAAGAAAAATGTTTAGCATAATGCGAAATCAAAGAAATGAGCATTGTGAAGAGAAATCTTTTTCATTTTATTTCATCTTATTTCATCTTATAACTTCTACAGTTATTGTGAACTGTATAGAATTCAAGATTTATAATGCAATATAACAAAAACCCACTGAGCTTGTTTAGAGACGGAAATAGATTTCATCAAAATTTGCATTTCATAGAGAATTTACATAAACTTACTGATCTCTGCAGGTCACGGATGCGCAAAATGACGTAGATGCAAATACGACAGATAAGCCCCCTGTGCTGTGACGGGATCAGATTTCTGCTCCTCCCCTTCGTCCAAACCTGATAGTTAAAAGTAAAAGCATAATTTCAATATTTTTCAAACGGCAAAAACTAAAACAATATGAATGAAAAAAACAATAGAATCTTTAACGCACTGGATAACCCGATGAAAATGTTTCATAGCTGTCAATCTTTTTACAGTAAAAGGTAGAGTAAAGTAAAGAAAGCCTCATATTCAGAGCTGAACGTAGGGGCCTACCAGAAAATAAAATCCACCGTTTGCAGGCCATTCAAAACAACGCTGCACGGCTCATCATGCAAAAAAACGAAAATTCGAAAGAGTATGTCCCATTTTTAGAGAAGTCCATTGGCTTCCAGTTTCCAAAATAATTTCTTTCAAAATCAATACTTCTTGAGGTTTTAAAAAAAGAATTTAAAGACATATCTTTTTGTCAATTGAAAAGACTAGTTGTTTTGAAGGTGATTCTTTGTGCCCCTTTATCCATTCTTAGAAGGGCTTCATCTTGTTATTATTGAGCATTTGTAATATGCTACACATTTGTTATATCATGTTCATGTATATTGCCTATATCATTATGCCCCTTTAACCTTTTCGTCAATGTTATGTAGTGTAATGTACAGCACCCACAGCTTGTTCTGTCAAACAAGATATAAAGGCTTTATAAATGTTCATTCTATCATTTTCATTATTATAGGCAGGCATAGACAGACAGGCATAGGGAGGCAATATTGACAGATAGACAGACAGGCAGGCAGGCAGATAGACAGACAGACAGACAGGCAGACAGCCAGACAGACAGACAGGCAGGCAGATAGAGAAGAGGCAGATAGACAGACAGAGCAGACAGACAGACAGGCAGACAGATAGACAAACAGACATATAGACAAACAGACAGACAGACAGACAGACAGGCAGGCAGACAGGCAGACAGGCAGACAGGCAGACAGACAGGCAGACAGATATATAGACAGACAGACAGACAGACAGCTAGACAGGCAGACAGGCAAGCAGGCAGGCAGGCAGATAGACACACAGACAGACAGACAGCCAGACAGACAGGCAGGCAGGCAGGCAGATAGACAAACAGGCAGGTAAGCAGATAGACAGACAGACAGACTGGCAGGCAGGCAGATAGACAGACAGACAGGCAAGCAGGCAGGCAGGCAGATAGACGGACAGGCAGGCAGATAGAAAGACAGACAGGCAGATGGAAAGACAGATGACAGACAGACAGGCAGATAGATAGACAAACAGACAGATAGACAGACAGATGGGCAAACAGACAGATAGCAGGCAGATGGGCAGACAGGCAGGCAGATAGACAGACAGACAGACAAGCAGGCAGGCAGATAGACAGACAGACAGGCAAGCAGGCAGGCAGGCAGATAGACGGACAGGCAGACAGATAGACAGACAGACAGCTGGACAGGCAGACAGGCAGGCAGGCAGGCAGGCAGGCAGATAGACACACAGACAGGCAGATAGTCAGATAGTCAAACAGACAGACAAACAGGCAGGCAGGCAGATAGACAGACAAACAGACAGACAGGCAGGGAGGCAGGCAGGCATAGACAGACAGACAGGCAAGCAGATAGACAGACAGACAGACAGGCAGGCAGGCAGATAGACAGACAGACATGCAAGCAGGCAGCATGCAGGCAGGCAACAGAGACTAACAGGCAGGCAGATAGACAGACAGACAGGTAGCAGATAAAAAGACAGATAGACAGACAGTCAGGCAAACAGATAGGCAAACAGACAAATAGACAGACAGATGGGCAGGCAAACAGGACAGACAGGCAGGCAGATAGACATACAGACAGACAGACAGTTAGACAGGCAGGCAGGCAGGCAGACAGACATACAGACAGGCAGATAGACAGACAGACAGACAGGCAGGCAGGCAGATAGACAAACAGACAGACAGACAGACAGACAGGCAGGCAGGCAGGCAGATAGACAGACAGACAGGCAAGCAGATAGACATACAGATAGACAGGCAGGCAGGCAATAGACAGACAGACAGGCAGGCAGATAGATAGACAGGTAGGCAGGCAGATAGACAGACAGACAGATAGAGTGACAGGCAGGCAGGCAGGCAGGCAGATTGACAAACAGACAAGCAGACAGACAGGCAGACAAGTGGACAAACAGGCTGATTGATAGACAGATGGCAGGACAGACAGGCAGACAGACAGGCAGGCAGGAGGACAGATAGACATATAGGCAGACAGAGAGAGGCAGACACAGAGAGATAGACAGACAGACAGACAGAGTGAAAGAGAGAGAGAGAGAGAGAAAGAGAGAAGAGAGAGAAAGAAAGAGAAGAGAGAGAAAGAGAAAGAGAAGAGAGAGAAAGAGAGAGAGAAAGAGAGAGAGAGAGAGAGAGAGAGAGAAAAGAGGGAGAATAGGAGGGAGGGATAAAGAAAGAAAAAAAGAGAAAAGACAAGGTCAAAAAGAAAACCTTTGTGCTTATCACCATTGTACTGCCAAAAGTAAGATTATTCTATTGCTCACCTAACATCTGCATCGTGCTGAAGTAGTCGTAGCTGTCTTTACGTCTGTGTGCACTGCTAGCCCTGGAGGTGTTTTTGAACTGCACGTTTTCCACTTCCGTTCATCAATGTCGGGCAATGAGACTGTGTCGTCTTTCTCAGCTCTATGGGGAAAAGGAGATTTTTAAAAAATCGTTTGAAAAAAATAAATGGTTCAAATAACATGAGAGAAAAAAGGAGACAGAAAAACATTAAAAACAGACATTTCTTCTTGTTGTTCTTCTTCTTTTTTCTCTTTTTTTCTTTTTTTGCTCAGATTGGTAAACGTTTTCAATTCAATGATTTGAATAATTTAGCAAAAAATAGTCAAATGGACCGCTTTATGTCAACTGTATCTATGTCCATTTGCATTCCTGTCTCCTTTCATCTGTATGCTTGTCTATATCTATGTGTCTTATATATGGTTCTTGCAATATGTCGTTTACTGCAGTGTGTACTATATAGGGCCATCTTGTTTCCATAGCACTGGTGCTGTTTTAATTATGTATCTTGGGTACTGATGATTTTAATTGTATTATTTTGAAAAATTCGTGACATGTATTCAGATCATCTCATAATTGTATAGCAATCGTAGATATATAATCATATTATGCAAGATACTATATAAGGTATTCTATGATATATTTCTAGGCCTTTGTAAAGTGCGACTAAGTATAGGAAACTCGCATTATTAGTATTGTTATTATATAATTATTATTATTATTGTTATTATTATTATTATTATTATTATTATTATTATTATTATTATTATTATTATTATTATTATTATTATTATTATTATTATTATTATTTTATTATTATTATTATTTATATTATCATTATTATCATTATTATCATTATTATTATTATTATTATTATTATTATTATTATTATTATTATTATTATTATTATTATCATTATCATTGAGACTAGGTGTTGATCCACCTACCTGGACAAGGGAAGTAGATTTTTGCTCAAAACAACTCGAGAACAATGTTCAACAGTCAGCGAAGCTTGAACCCACTATATTTTGGTTGAGAGGCCGATACCTTGCCTCTGGACTAACGAGTCCCCATCTGATAGTGAAAGTCAAGGGTTTTTTTTTGTGACGTTAGTGGCCTAGCGCCTTAGACTGCCAAATATAGGGACTTAAGGGTTCAAATCCCAGTAATACTAAGTCCAACATTGCACTTCTTGGGAAAAATGCTCGATTCACATAATATTCCCACTCGACCCCCAACCTGCAAATGAGTACCAGCATTTGCTGGAGTGTTAACAACCCGCAACGACCAGCGTCCTGCTCAGGAAGGGTGGTAGCGATGCATCATCATATATATATCCGTTTGATACTACAAAAACTGGAATAAGCTCCAGCTGTATGAGCCGCCATGAAGGTCTCAGAGGAACTCATCCATATCCCCCCCCCTCCCCCCTTTTCGCACTTACTCTGTGTAGAGGTCGGAGTTTGAGTAAATCTTCTTCCATGTGGCAATTGTGTTGTTGGGTGTGCGGTGAGTGGACACCGATGCCGAGGCCCACGGGTTGGGGATTTCGGACTTCCACGCATGCTCCTTGAGTGTGTCCTGTACTTTCTGAAACGGGGGAAGTCATTTTCACGATTTTATATAGTTGTTTGTGAGATTGATAATAAAAAGTATTAAGGTAAGTCCCCCATACTCAAGAGTTGAGTGGTAGGATAATAGAGAAAAAAGTTTCTCCAGGCCATTCATGTGCTAATTTGCTATTGCTTTCCACGCCGTCTTTACTTTCACCGAGTCCAAAATAGACCTAGCTAGCTAGAAGGACCAGACAAATCTTTGCCCCAGACTGGGAATCAAACTGAAAACCTCCTGGGTGGTAGTCCCAACACTTTACCGACTGAACCACTATCAGAGTCAGCAGGAAGTGCTAGAAGTTAAAGATAAAGACAACGGATAGATTTGTTGTCCGTATCCCCTGCACAAGTGAAGGCTCACAGACTTTACATCATTTTAAATTAAGTAGCCGGGTGAGACGATGAAAAAGACAAGACAAGTATGTAAAGATCTGGCGCTGGGCTTCTACTTGCAATGGAAGGACGCAGTTTAGAAGAATCAGAAAAAAATTTCTTGCAGCATTAAAATAAGAATGGGATGAAAATAAAGCACCAAAAATTGAAACCGAAATCATGAACATTCAGTAGATATGCATCAGCTCAGGAAAAGGAAAGACGTGTATGATAAATTTGCTGTTTTTTTTTTTAAATCTCCTTAAAATTTGGTGCATGGAACATAATATTTGATTTGATTTGATTTGAATTTGATTTGACGAGATTTGATTTGATTTGATTTGATTTGATTTGATTTGATTTGATTTGATTTGATTTGATTTTGACCCACATCCACAACTATGTTGATCTCGGGGGTTTTTGGTTGGATTTTTAATTTTTGCCTTGACTTCCCTGTCAACAGCCAAGGGATCTTTAACGTGCACTGAGTGTTGTGATATGCACACGGGACCTCCCTTTTATCGTCCCTCCCGATGGGACTAGGTGTCAGTCTACCTACCTGGACCAGGGGGTAGATTTCATTAGAAAAAACTCGGAAATATTTTCGACCCTTTGGCTGAGCTCCGAACCCACTACCTTTGGTTAAGAGGCAGATACCTTGCCTTTGGACTACTGAGTGCCTTGCTTCATGAGAACTGCATATGTATACGTAATACAGTGGACAACACTTATAACAGGACCATCACCACCACCCCCCCCCCCCTCTTTTTCTCTCTCTTTGGCTCTATCAAAAGTAAACCTCTTATAACAGGGCTGGGAAGGGAAAACTCGCTTATAACAGGACTCTGTCAACATGGAAAGTACACCAGAAGCACAAAGTGTGTATGCTGTGGATCTACGTCTATTGATTCCTAATATTTTTCAATACTGACTTCATCGAGACCAAAAATGCAGGGGTTTGAAGTGCACAATAAGCTTAAATGAGAGGGGGATAGATGGTGTGTATCTAGTACGTTACAATAGCTATGCACACATGACTTTTGGGCTATTTCCTTGCAAACTTATAACAGGAATCGGTTATAACAGGACTGCAGCCCCCTCCTCCCCCATCGATCCTGTTTAATCACTGTTAAATGATTTCCGTGGTGTTGGTGGCCGAAGGGTTAGGCTGCTGGACTGGGGATCATGAGGTCCCAAGTTCAATCCTAGCAAAGCCAGGTCAGGCGATGTGTTCCTTGGAAAGACACTTAACACGCATTTCCCCACTCTACCCAGAGGTGCAAATGGATACAAGCACTAGCTTGGGAGTAAAAAACCTCACGTCAGACAAGTGTCCTGACCAGGTGGTGATTATTGTCACTTGTTACGCTTCCGCTATAGAAAATGGGATAGCTCCGGTTCTATAGGCCTTAACTCTTTGAGCCCGTGGGTCTATTCCATGTTTTGACGCAGGTATCTAGAATGCTATGATCTGGGAATGGGGTACCTTTTTCTTTTAGCTCTATTTTCCCTAATATGAGCCATAAATATAAAGTGTAGCATATCAAATCAATCACAATTGAATGGACTTACTGAAAAACAAGGATTACTTGATATATTTTGAAAAAATTATAGGCTGAGAAACAGATAATTGTTATGCAATATGAAAACCAATGATTTCTTGAATTGTTCTAATTTTACATACAATGCCATAAAAAATAGTAAATCCTCCTCCATAAGCTTGTAATAGGGCTATTTC
Source organism: Doris montereyensis (assembly GCA_037039925.1). Classification (NCBI taxonomy): domain Eukaryota; kingdom Metazoa; phylum Mollusca; class Gastropoda; order Nudibranchia; family Dorididae; genus Doris; species Doris montereyensis. The sequence continues at coordinate 71,083 of JAXRKP010001344.1, read as the reverse complement.
AGTTCATTACATATTAGTCTTCAATCAGGTAAAGTTCCAGTTTCAAGGGGTAATCCATTGTCGAATTATAATAAAGTAATGAAGCCACATAACGTCGAAAAAAACACTACTGTCGTGACTAGAATCTCTAGATCTAGTTGCTAGTTTTTTCAACACATTCTCCTACATTTGAGTAATCAGAATCCGATTCACTTGGAAGGATTGACTTTTCATCACTGTCCTTAGCACTAATATCACTGTCGGAAATGTTTGAAAAAGATTGATAACTTCTTGGCAAATAGCATCTAGAGCGTGGCAGCCATGGCTTCATCAAGAAAAAAACTTTCAACAATCGAAACGAGCGCTATTTTTGTTTACATCTCAATTTCTCACAATACACAGACCCCTCTAGACCTAATGCTTTGATATAAAAGGAAATCATGCGTCAAGACTTGAAGTCATTTCGCATTTGTATTTGTTCAATATTATTGCATCGTTATAATAATAGCATAGGTCTATCGACGCAGTGTGCGGCCGAAAATGTCAAGTTCATCGGCCGTACTGTGCGGTTCGGGCTAATGCCTTAAGGGCCTTGGAGGACCTTTCCTTTTTTTTTTTTAATAATGGTTTCCATTGTATATAATCATAAATTCAAGCTGAACATAATACATATGTTACTTACATCGCAACTGTTCACTTTCAGGAAGTGACACAAAACTCTCAGAATTTCATCAATCTTCTTGTTCTGCAGCAGCTGCGTCACATTTCTCCACTGTTGCGAGAGTCGGGTTCTGGCACCAGGGTGATGAATTTCAGCCAGTTGGCCTCCTTCTTCACCGTGTAGCTGTGACCATCTGAACTGTCCTGTCCCGGCTGAAATGAGATATATAGCTGTTAATGAATCTATATATATATATATATATATATATATATATATAAAATGCTGTATATCTCTAATGCAAAATAGACCACATGCAAAACATCAGTCTTAAAAGAAAATGGAGGTGGATAGGGCATGTTTTAAGAATAGAAGAAGGAAGCATCACCAAGACTGCACAACATTGGACCCCTGAAGGGAAAAGGGACGTGGCAGGCTATTGACAACTTGGAGAAGAACAGCAGAATGAGTTTAAAAACTGGGGGAGAACTTGGAATTCCATAAAAGACGCTTGCCATAGAAAGAGAGAAATGGAGATCTTTCATTGCTGTCTTACATGCCAACTGGCATAATGGACAGTAAGTAAGTAAGTAAATGACGTCTCTTACTTTGACACGCTTATAACTCAGGAACCACTGCAACCACAACCGCCATATTTCACATGTAGATTTCAAAAAGCCTGTTCTAGGTTCTTAGCGAATAAACCCATGGATCAAATCAGCGTTTTAATTGATTGGAAAACAATTGTTTTGCCTGTGATCCACAAAACTTGTTATTGTTGTTGTTACTCATTCCTTCATTTTGGGTCATTAGGCGTTTGTGAATTTGTAATCACACCAATGGTTTAAAACTCCCTGGATGGCCCAGATATTTTTCCGGACATTTGAACTTTAAGGAAAAGGTACTTTACACTGTTTCACTCACTCGATTCAGGTGTGTATGAATACCCAGCTATAGTTAGAAAAATATTGTCAGTGTGATATTAAAAGTAGCCAATTTGCACCTGGGTAGAGCGGGGAAATCGTGTTAAGTGTCTTTCCCAAAGGAACACAACGTCTGACCTGGCTTTCAAACTCAGGACCTCATGATCCCCAGTCCGGCAGCCTAACCGCTCGGCCACCGGCAACACGGATGCTGCTGCATTGTATGATGCCAAGGGAGTTGAGACAGACTTTGAATGAAATGGCCAGCTGGGGGATAAATGGTGTGCAGTCGGTGAGCCTGCACTTGTGCATGGATACGGATTATAAATCCATCTTTATCTGTTCTTCATTGTTTAAAATTTAAGGATCTAAGATCTTTTTTTTTTACTGGAGGCAGGGGAAGGGTGAGGGGAAGTGGAAACTCAGGTAAAAATGACTGATGCCCAGGAAGCCTGGCTTGCAACGTCAGCACCAAACAAGAGCAATGACGACTTCCAAGATCCAAAATAAATCATATAATGTAAGATACAACCGTTTTGGTTTTGTTTTTGTTGTTTTTTTGGGGGTTTTTTTTGGGCGGGGGTTTCGGGGGGGGGGGGGTATATATAGATCGCTTACCTCAGTTCTGTCATATGTTTTGAACGTGTTGAGCTGTTCTTGCTTGCTGAAGATGTTTTTAAATCTCTGGTTGATGATACCAAACATTTCCATTTCATCAGCGCTGTTTTTGACTTTGTTCAGGTCCTGTAAGTGATGGGTGGAAATAAAGGTAAAATATGATTCAGATGTTACAATACCTAGGTTTTTTAGCTAGAGAATAATATGATAAAATTTCTTTTAATACAAAATTGTATGATAATCATAGTTCTGTTCTCCAATGAAATATTGTGTTTTAATGAATGGCTATAATTTTGGTTATTTTTTTATTTTCAAACATGCAAGTCACCCATCCCAATGAATAAATATAATAAAATAAACTGATGAGTTATGCAAATTAAATCAGTCCAAATACGAGATCACACTACAGACACTGTTGTGTTCATTTTTAACAAATAAAGTAAGAGAATAACTCGCATAGCTTTTTATCTTAATGGTATACAGAAAGAATTCACTCAGTGACAAATAAAGGAAAACATATTCTGTAAGATATTTTCCTTTAAAGTTACTATGGCCCATAGAGCCGAATTTATCCTGGTTTCTCTAAAACGTGAAGCGGAAAGGCATTCACGCTCCCAAATTTCACATTTTCATTGCAAATTGTTATAAAAAAAGTCAGACAAATGCAACGCAGAGCAGCTTACGGGTTGATAGGCGTAGATGTTGAGGAAGAACGCCAGCTGGGGGTGAAGGGAATTGAAGTCCATGGCATGCACAGGCAAACTCAGCAGCTGCTCGTCTGATGCAAGACCACCGCCTGTGAAGAGACGCATATATATATAATATATGTATATATATATATATATATATATATATATATATATATATATATATCGATAAACTTTTGAAAAGCTAAATCTACATATAAGGGGATACAAAGAAAACAAAACATCCAGTGTCTTTTTTATTGGAGAAATTTCTCTTAAAATCAAATTAATAGCTCTGAACTTTTTCCTTGCTGTTTCTACTTGAATGATACTTAAAAATTTATTCACACTTAGATCTACTCCAATTTTTTTATGAAAAAAATAATGGCAGGAAATTTCAAAATTATACAAGATGCATCATGCGAAAGCTAATTATACCCCCATATCTTAATGATAGATTTTGTTTGTCAAATGTTCTGATTTTATACTATAGTAGGTTCCAGCAATATAGATTTTGAAAATCAACATTTAGATCTGGAATGAAAATCTAATGAAGTGCTAGATCTGGATCTATCTGAATGTAGTTTCATTTCATTTAAAAAGATATTCACTAGATCTAGATCTAGAATTTCATGTAGATATTACATCAATATCTATCTAGAGCTACAGATATGTATCGAGATCTATTTTTAAGTATAAGTTCTATACTCGAGATGCAATATTCACCAAGAAAGCTAAGGGATCTGTCGGCGGCAAATTTTGATTTTATGTCAATAAAGAAGTGCGTTCCATTACGGCCAACGAAGCAAAAAGCTTATCTCAATTTCTGTAGCAAGAAGCGGAACGTGTGTTAATAATCATCTACTAGACAGGACACTAGTCTGACGCAGGTTTTACTCCACAGCTAGTTTGTACACATTTGTGCCTAGGTCAAGTAGGTAAAACGCTACATGTTATATGTGTCTTTCCCAATTCGAACCCAGACCATCAAGATCCCAAGTCTGGCAGCCTAACCATGAGGCAATGAACGCACCCTACTGCAGTAGTTTTACTTTTCTTCTGTTGAGAAATCTTACCAGCGGCCGCTGCAGCGTATAGCATAGCTGATGCCGGCAGGGTTCCTGTGGAAAGCAGGGCGGGGTTGATGGGGAGGCGAGGGGGAACCGGGGGACACCATTCTATGCCCCGGTCGTCCCGAGGGCTGGCCGAGCTTCCTGGAGCACCCTGGGTAAATAGGTCATCCTGATAGCGGAGGCAATCTTTGGCGCATGGGTTATCTCCTCCTGATGGGAAAAAACTTCTTTTTTATCAAATCTCATGAACTGATTTTAACACAGAATTATATGAAAAAAGTTTCAAGAAAAAAATGATAATATGCAAAAATCGTATGAAATGAATTGTATCTCACTTTCTTTCATATGATAAACTTTTAACACATCAAAACAAAATACACTAGCATGCAGTAAATATTCACCTCTTTAAACCAATTTTTTTTTTTATAGAAGAGAAAACATAAAAATTGAGACACTATTCTTTTTTCAAGATAAGTAAAATCCACAGCGTATAAAAATACCTTGTCTTCTTCCTCCAAGTCAGGGGGACACCTCTAATTTATGGGTGAGGGGTAGCCATTGCAAAACCTGTTAATGTAAACAAATTTTAAAAATAAAATAAAGACACAAGCATTTAACTATTGACAATACGATTTAGACCCTTATGCGGAATCAGTTGTGTTACTTTATAAGGAAACAAAAAACAAATTTTGCTTTGTATTTTCTAGCCTCACTGTCATCATTTTATCCAGTAAAACAAAGACTCTTGTAACTAAACATCTTATTTACATTGTTTTGTCATAGCGTTACCTTAATTAAAAGAAAATAATATTTGTAAAACGGAATAAACCAGAGCTTACGTAACTCTCTTCAGAACTAAACGTGGCCACGAGTGGCATACAGCTGTACAGGAACATCATGTATGGACCACATCCCAAGGACAAGATAAGAACTCTAAACCAGAGATGAAAGCGTTATCTGTCATCTTAAAACAGGGTAATATTTTCCATTAAATTACCATCTCAATAGAAGACAGCCTGAACTAAATTTCCCCAACATGCAATTTTCATTCCTCTCCTTATGAAACAGTCTGGCATCGGTAGCCAAGCGATTAGGCTGCCGGACTTGGGATCATAAGTCATGAGTTTGAATCCTAGCAAAGCTAGTTTCAACGTTGTGTTCCTTGGAAAAGACACGTATCATGCATTTTCCCCACTCAAGCTAGGTACAAATGAATATAAGTACTAGCTATGAAGTAAAACCCTGCATCAGACTAGCGTTCTGTCCAGGAGGTGCATATTCTTTACCTGTTTCGCGTCACGCTACAGAAACCTGGATATGCTCTGATTCTGTGAGCCGTAATGGCTTTGAAGGTATTACTCCTTAGATAAAGGTAATAACATTTAGATAATATGACAAGACAAATACAAAGGAATAGACAAAAATAAATCCTGGTCACCACATCAACAACAGTAACAACAACATGAACAACAGTAACAACAACATCAATAACAGTAACAACATCAACAGTAACAACAACTCAATAATAGTAGCAACATCAACAACATCAGTAACAACAACACCAACAACAGTAATAACACCAACAACAGAAACAACAACTTCAATAACAGTAACAACAACATCAACAACATCAAAAACAACATCAACAACAACACCAAATTGTTGCCATAAATAGGAATTTCATTGTCAGACCTTCAAAAACTGGTTGAAGCGCTTCATGGAGTGCAAGTGGCAGACGAGCCAACGCAGGTAAATGAGAAGGTCCTCTTGGTTCAGTGTTGACACAGCAGACTCGGGACGGTTCAGAAAGAGAGCTTCTCGAACAGAAGCCATGCGCTGCGATCGCTGAACGCAATCCCGATACTCGCTCAGCAAGTTTCTGTAAAATTAAAAGAAAATTTCATTTCAAAAAGGTATTGACAGATCACAGTGGTTTCTTCATAATATATATTATTTGAATTTGTATATATATTTTCCATAATGTGTTTACACTTTTTTAAACAGTTAAGAATAATGTATCATCATTTTCTTTTAAAATCATATTAAAATTTGTACAAGTGAGGGTGTCTGTAAGTGTGCGTGTATGTGTGTGTTGTGTATGTGTCTGCAAATCATTGTGCTAATTGAGTTTGGTTTTTATTCATATTATCATATCGTCCTTGTACTATCATTTTGGCCTAAATCATTTTTAGGTGACTGAGAAAAGTGAGAAAAAACTCTCTCTTTTGGCCAGTGACATATTTATAAGCCAAATTGAAATGGCAGATTATTTATATCCTCATTTACTATGATGGTAGATCATAGAACGAGAGTGTTAACATAAAATCAATTTCATTTTGGCCGAAGTCCGACTTAAGCCATTATGCTAGCACACTGACGATATGTCCAGAAAACAGGAAATTCAATGTTCATTACATAATCTTGAAATGCACTCATGTTGGTGATTTTTGTTTATTTTCAAGACCCTTAAGGAGGGGGGCGGGTTCTAGAGTGAATTTTTCCCCGTTTGCTCCTATCAATTTAACTTATGTAATCAAAATGAGTACCAGCTTACCATATCTTGAGTAACATTTCTGGCTTTTATCATATAATAGCTGTGTTGAAAGATAAGCCTGTATCATTTCTAAAAAAAAAAGATAAATTCAAGGAATCAATACTGAGTTTCTTTTATATCATCGTGACGGGAATGAACCCCTCTATCCATTTGTGTGATAGACTAGATTTATCCATTCTCGTAAAAAATGGCATTTCTATAGCGCGAAGTAGAACAGGTGATAATTATCACCTCCTGGACAGGACGCTAGCCTGACACAGGTTTTTACTCCTAAGCTTGTACTTGTACCCATTTTGCTACTGGGTTGAATGGGGAAAATGCGCGTCAAGCGTCTTTCTCAAGGAACACGTCGGACCTGGCTTTGCTAGGATTCGGGACGTACTGATTCCCACTCCGGCAGCCTAACCACTCAGCCACCGCGCCACTGATGTTGGTGATAAGGACAAGATAGTTTGTTTTTTTTTTATTCTTTTTCAATCACAAAATTTCCACTCAATTTTATTCCTCTTTCGCTTTCAAGCTATTCATTCCAAAGGCTTACACCAATCTTTGATTATAGATGGGTTTAGTGACTCAAGCGTGCTCGAATGTTCACAGAACCGCTTCCATCTCAGCATGTGTTGGTGCTTGGAAAGAACCAGTTGTTGAATCCGATCCGTGAAGTGCTGAAAAAAAAAGAATGATGTAAAGTCAGCAAGCCTGCTCTTGTACCAGATTGCAGACTATACCAGTGGTTCTTAACCTTGTAGAAAGACCCCACAAGACATTTGCGCTCCTCTAATGACACAATTTTAGAAGTTCCAAGAATGTGTCTAACATCCTATAGTGAGTGAGCTTTTGAATTCTCTGCCCCAAAAGTTTGAAACAGTCTGCCTCGGGAGACCAAAACGAAGGAAACCCTTAAGTACTTCATAAAGTCTTTGAAACACCGCCTATATTTAAGCATGACCACCAAACTAATTTTACATGCATTGTTAATAAATAGCTCAATTTGTACACATGATATTATTCTTATTTTTGTATTTTTATTTACATTATTCTATTTCCGTTTGCACTACACAATTGTATAATTTGTTTGTATTGAAATCATATTTTATTTCATTGACATTCTTTACGTTTGTATGTACTATGACATGTCACTGTAAAGCGCTCAGAGGTTGATCTAGTATTGATGACGAGCGCAATAGAAATGTATTTTATTATTTTATTATTATTTTGAGCTTATAGCCATGGTGACTCTGGTTCAAATCCCATGGCCGACCCAGGGTGTTTTTTCCCACAGCATTGTATTCTTAGAATGGGTACTATACTCTGTTTTCCTCACTTGACCTCTAATGTGAATGAGTACCCAGCTACAGGTAGATAAATATCTGGTCAAGAGTAACAGGCTTGTGTAGCCGGTATTCTACCCTTTTTACTGAACCAAGCAAGTTTCACATTATGGGTTTCCATCAAACACTTCAAGGAGGGGAGGAGGGGGGGGGGGGGGAGTGAACATACACACACACACCTCCGATACACCCCTGAGAATGACTCTCAAGTTAAGACGACAATACACGTTTTTTTATCTTTGTCTCTAACAGACAATTAATTATGAAAAACTTCAGTTTTATGCAGATATGAAAAATTGGTTTTGGACAAGGCTGACCTCAATTTCACATGATATTTCAAGATGTTTTAAAAGCAATAGCATGGCATCAATGGCCTTTCGGTTAGACTGTTGGACTTGAGATTATGAGGCCCCAGGTTTGAGTCCTAGCAATGCTATGTCCAACTTTGAGTTCCTTGGGAAAGACGCTTAACTCAACCCAGGTATACATAGGTACAAGGACCAGCTTGGGAGTACTCAATACCCAGGTATACACCTGTACAGTACAATGGGTCATAGTGGCCTTGAAGGAACTTTACTTTTTTACTTTACTTAACAAGCAATAGGAATTCTACTATATGCGAGTATGTTTACATTTTTTTTACACGGATCTAGAATCTAGATCTAATGTTTGCCTGTCAAAAATCAGTCAAATAATTTATTTTTGTGTTACGTTTATTACGTAAATCAATAACAAATGTCAGTATATAAATAAAAATGTATAAAAACATTTATCAGTAGAGTATCTAGGAAATAAAAAAGTGATTGAGCGATTTCATTTTTTTTTAAAGCAATTATTTTCAAAATTGGTCATCAAATTTCCCCAGTATTAAAATGTTAGCCAGAAATGAGCAAGGGTTGAATGAGTTAATACACATTATCAAAAAATATTCCTTTAAAACTGTTTCATATCATTATTATAATATGCTAATTTCTTATTTCAATCTAGCAGCATTAAGAAAATCATTAAATCATTATGATGATGGGGATACTCACTTGGTGGACTAGTAAAGGGAGACTACTGGTGGTGTATTCTTTATCTTGAGCAGCGTCCATCTCTTGTCTCATTTCCTCGGATTGAATTCTCACAGGCTGGGCTTCACTCACCTGAAGAAAATCAATATCGTGATCACATTGCTAGCTTTAGAAAAGTGACCTATGAAAACATTTCAGAACATGGATTTTATATTGAATACCAGGTAAAAAGAAAAAAGTTAAAAGAAAGATAACGACTTACGAGAAAAAAAAAATTTTTTAATCCATCGACAATGAAATAGAATTAATTGTCCAAATATATTCTTTGAATTCAACTTTCAATTTCCTTCACAAAATTTTTTATTTCTCATACAGAAAAAGAAACTCCCAAAAGTAACGAAGTGTAAGCCGATAAGGTTATCATAATATGCATCTAGAAGCAAAACTCTTTGAGGTGTTTCACTCTTTTCATCATTTCTATTTTTTTTTTTTCCGGTCATTTCCTAAATGTGCATACTCAAACTTTTTCCACTTCATCACATTCTCCATTTCAATCTCCCTCCCACTTCTCCCCATCTCCCCCTCAAATTCATCCAATAAATATGACTAAAAACCTTCACTGTATAATACCCAAGGCAGTGAAGATTTCCTACAGCCATCATTCCATAGGTTAGCTTTTACACTGTCAAAATTCTCCATGTGTGAGAATAGCAACTAGCAGCAATAGTGTGCCCAAAGTCACAATTTCGTCATTCAGAGAAAAATGACAAAAATCATGGACTTTAGAACTATTGGCATTGGAAATTTCAAGTTTCAAACGGCTGTAAAGGTGATGTATTTTCATCATATCATTTTCACACATTTCAGGAAGCATGATTTCCTTTTATTCCCTAGAAATATCTCTTCGTCTCGTTTTTCACGAAAATGGACATAGGCACACTGTTGAAATGACCCCATTCAATTTGTCTTTTCTTTCAAAATCTAAGAGGCTAAGTGAAACTCATTCAGACTACAATGTAGCAATCTGAAAAAAATAAATTTAAATGCTTGTATTCCAATATATCATGACAGAAATTAATTTATTTTTTAGTCTACCTGAAGTGAACGTTTAATAACGTGTTTCCTCTCTTGCAAGAAATGTTCTTTGTTTTCAGGAATGGGCACAGAGCTGCAAAGCAAATAATTATAATTTCTTCAATTAAAGTCATAATTCAAAAGGCAAAGAAAATTGACCAAGAGCTTAGAGGTGTCATCTCAAAAGGAAAAGAATGTTAACTTTACTCTTTATGTCCAGAGGCTTTTTTAAAATATTGTTTTCTATTTTATTTTATTTTGGGGTTTCTTGTCATTTCTTGTTTGTTTGTTTTTTGGGGCGGGGAGGGTTGTTTTGTTTGTTTTGATAATTTCTCCTTGTCTATGTTTTAAATAATGTTAATTGTTATTAGTCAATAATTTCCCATCTATGACTGGATAATTCTGGAAAAATTGATAAGAAACTGAGGAACCCAGAAAGAAAACCTCAGTCAATATTGAAATGCAAGAATTTCTTCTGTATGATTCAATTTATCTTATCTAACTAAGAGAATAATTATCAAAAAGAACAACATTTTATGCTAAATGTACATGCAAAACTCTTAAGCAATTCACTTTTCAAAGATTAGAATTAATTACCTTTGTCATCTTGGCCGGTAAATCAACTTCCTCCAGCTCTGTGCGCAACTCTGTCAGCTCATGTGCAAGCTCCATCTCCATCTCCTTCACCTTCTCGCTGGCCCCCACCTGATACACTTCACTTAGTTCCATCATCTTGATGAGGATTTGTTGCCTACACTCTCACCAGGTCACTGTTAAATGGAATATATCTAAATTGTTGCAATGGATACCTTTAGACGAACATAGAGCCAGAAATAAAATAATATTATTTTCTTTAAAGCTATTAATGACCAACTCTTTATTCCATTACATCAGCTTAAACTTAACTCAAAGACAACCAGATCAGGCTGTCAAAAATACATGGTTCCATCTTCAAACATTGATTGTCACCTGCACTCATTTTACCCCTAGTACAGTAAGGCTATGGAATAAGAATGCCAACAGAAATAAAACTCAGCAATACTACTGCAGAATTTAAAAACAGAATTAAACACATTAGTTTAAAGCCAGAATTGGATTAATGATTTTGGTTCACCGGGCAGTGGATAGGTAAGCACCTGTACGGAGAGTAAATGATCCCACTCCCACCCTCCATGAGTCTCCTGCTGCCTTGCAGGCAGGTCTTGGCTGACCAAAGGCTAAGGGAGTTAACCCTGAAATAAAATAACCTGCTGCCTTGCAGGCCATTCTTGACTGACCAAAGACTAAGGAGTTAACCCTGACTGAAAATAACAACCTGCTGCCTTGCATGCATGTCTTGAATGACTTTTATTGACTTAGAAAAGGCATTTGACACTGTGAGGAGGGACAAACTATGGCATTCCTTAAAAGAACACAACGTAGAGCAAAATTTAATAGAAGCCATTAAAAGTTTTCACAATAAACCAACATGTGCAGTGCGATTAGCTGGAAATGTATCTGAAGAATTTGATGTAGATATAGGAGTAAGACAGGGTTGTATCCTCAGTCCTCTTTTGTTTATCATATTTATGGATTCAGTCGTAAAGACATCCTCAAAAATGAAGAAAATGAAATATAGCTATGTGGAAGCTCAAACCAGTAAATGTATCAATGCTTTCATTTGCTGATGATTTAGTTCTTTTGGAAAATCAGAAAGGGACCTCTAGTTAAATATCAACATATTGAATAATGAATTAAATAACAGAGGAATGAGAGTAAATGCAAAGAAAATCAAAACAATGCTAGTAACTAGGGAAGCTAAAACACAAAATCTTAAATTAGGCAGGGAGATTTTAGAACAAGTTCAAAGCTACAATTACTAGGAGTAATGATTAACTGAGAGGGAAAACTAAGAGAAGAAATCAGCCAGAGAATCCAAAAGGCAAGTGCAATATATAACCCTCTAGGAAAGGGATTTGTAGGTAAACAAGAATTGTCAACAAAAACCAAATGGCAGTATACAACAATAGTTTATTGTCCCTACTCTCCTCTATGGCAGTGAAACCTGGACCTTAGACAGAGGGGAATACAGTAGAGTGCAGGCAGCCGAAATGAAATATCTAAGAAGAGTAGTAAAAACTAAAAGAGTCAAAATCAGAAACACAACAATAAGAAATCAAACAGAAAGCAGATAGCATAAAAACTAAGATAGAAATGAATCAACTGAGATGGTTTGGGCATGTTAACTGAATGAATGACAATAGAATAGCTAAATCAGTATAAGTGCTAAAACTCAAGGTAAAAGACCAAAAGGCAGACCTCGGAGAAAGTAGGAAGAAGATATAAAGAGGCATTAATGCGAAGCACTTCAACTTTCGCGGAAGGAAACAGAAAATGTCAGGACAGGGCAGCATGGAGAAAAGATCATTTCGGGCATCTAAAACCCATACACCGGAAGGTAGAATGGGAGCTGATAAAGAAAGAAAGAGAGTTTTTGGTTCAATCAAAACATGTGCGCTGCTCAAGAATTGAGTTGGTCAGTTATTATGAAGAAAAATAAGAAATAACAACTAAGGGGGACTGATAGTCCAAAAGGTGCGGCGTTTGAGCCCCGCCGACAGTTGAAAAATTTTCTCAATTTTTTTCAAACAAAATCTATCCCCCTGGTCCAGGTAGGTGTATCAGAGAAGGAAGATAAAAAGGAGATCCCATGTGCAGATCACAACACTGTGCAAGTTAAAGATCTCTTTGCTGTTTACTAGGAAATCCGGGCAAAATAAAAATCCTACCAAAACCCCCGAGATGACTTTAGTTCTGGATGTGGGTAAATCAAATCAAATCATTAGAACAACATCTTGGTCTACATAGTTAGGGCCTACAAGCAAAAATGGTCTCATTATAATATTCATATTTTTGTTCATTTATAAGATAATATTACAAATACTATTTTTTCTTATTCCCAAAGGGTGTTGGGACTACGCTGTATTTAATTTTGCTTTTGCTTTTGCAAACTTTTGAACAGAGAGAGAGAGAGAGAGAAAGAGAGAGAGAGAGAGAGAGAGAGAGAGAGAGAGAGAGAGAGAGAGAGAGAGAGAGAGAGAGAGAGAGAGAGAGAGAGAGAGAGAGAGAGAGAGAGAGAGAGAGAGAGAGAGAGAGAGAAGAGAGACAGAGACACAGAAGACACAGAGACACAGAGAGATGGAGAGAGAGAGAGAGAGAGAGAGAGAGAGAGAGAGAGAGAGAGAGAGAGAGAGAGAGAGAGAGAGAGACAGACAGACAGACAGACAGACAGACAGACAGACAGACAGAGACAAAGACAAGATAGAGACAAGAGAGAAAGGAATGAGAGGGAGAGAGAGAGAGAGAGAGAGAGAGAGAGAGAGAGAGAGAGAGAGAGAGAGAGAGAGAGAGAGAGAGAGAGAGAGAGAGAGAGAGAGAGAGAGAGAGAGAGAGAGAGAGAGAGAGAGAGAGAGAGAGAGAGAGAGAGAGAGAGAGAGAGCAGAGAGCAACACACGTTAGTGTGTATGAGCATCTAGATAAATAAAAATAGAATTTATCGGGCAGCGGGCACACGTGCACTGCACCAATCAAGTATAGCTCTAGATCTAGATTGGTGCCTCGCTCTAAAAGTTGAGTATGCTGTGCATGGAATTAATAGAAAGAAGAGAATATCACTACCTTTAACCCTATTTTGGGAATATTTTTGTAGACTTAAGTAGATCTAGGCTTTCTTGGTTCCCTTTATGAAAGGGAACCATAGGTCAAATAGAAAGAAAGAGAGAGGTAGCAGAAACGACCACAACCTGCGCCCTCTCTCTCTCTCACCCGTGTTGGGAATAAGAAACCAAGTAGTATTCATAAGTATTCCCAGCACGGTTGGGAATAAGAAAAATTTGTATTCGACAGCCTTGTAACTCAACCTGCCCTTTACAGTCTGTTGTAAATTTGTTTGAGAGTAGGCATATATAGATCTAGATCTACATCTAGAGCTAGCTTCAATTCAACATAGTGAAAGAATATAAAAGTGTAAATAAGACCTAAAGCTAGAATCTAGATCTTATACGAATCTAGCTCTATTTCTTTTAAAAAATGGTTACCAAAATCTCCAGAATGGCATAATAAATTTTGCATATGATTTGTTCTGTCATATTATCTCAGATCTGAGCCTTAATTGTTATATAGATCTAGATATGCAATATCAACGAAAATGAGGAGAAGAGTACAAACGATCTATGACTCCCTGACTGTCGGCAACAAAAGTAAATAAAAGAAATAGGAAATGGAGCACAGAGAAGATTTAAATCTCCTGAAAGAAACAAATATTACCGATGAAACAAAGACTGGGTTTTAGACTGATATTGATATACTTCTGAATCTAGATCCGCAATCTAGATTCAGGTTTACATCTTTCACCGTGTTTAGAGTATTTCCAACATACATCTAAGAATTAACGAAATTAATAGAGTTACCTTTCGTGTTGCCTAGCGCTCTGATGCTTTCAATTGTAAATCGTAAAGATTCCAGGCAAGTATTTCGTAATTTCATTATATATCCCGTTTTAAAGACAGGCCTCAACACGGACGTCTCGAAGTAAGCAAACTTCTTGAGATCTTCTGCAATGATTCATCTGAAAACATAATAACAAGACAAAATAGATTTAGTTTGGGCAAACAAAATGCGCGCACGAATATTATTCTAAATTCTAAACATCCCAAATAATAAGTTCAGTTTAAAACGGTTATGAGAAATTTTGAGGAGACATAAAAACCTCCGTAAATATGAAGAAGGCTGTTCTTAAGCTTACCCTTCTATATCTCTCTTGAGAGAGAGAGAGTCTGTATCCCGTAGTTATATCATAATCTATTTTCTTTGACAATGAAATATGAATAGATTGGGGTTGTTTTCAACGGAGCTTCAAAGGTGAAGAGCCTAGATGGCATCAAGGCGGGATTAGTGGCTGTCAAAGTAACAGTGAGAGATATAAACAATTATGGATTTATAGTCATTAGCCCCGCACAATTGCAGGCTCACACTGTACATCATATATTCTCCAGCAGGCCATTTCAATCCAAATCCTCCTCAACTCTTGGGAGAGCATACGGTACACATACCTGTTAGATTTTTCATACTAACACTCTGACAATATCGTTCTCTACCTATATCTGGGTACTCATTCACATCTGAGCCAAGCGAAGAAAGATAGAGTGAATTACCCTTTCTAAGAGTAAAATGTTGTGGGGAAAAAACACCATCGTGGCAGCGGTGGGGGCTTGAACCGGTGTCGTTGTGATTAGCCCTGTTCAGCCCTGTGTGGCCTTCGGGTTCGGTGTGCTCTACTGCTAAATGACTGTGTATTAATACATGTAGCCTCCTCATGACTGGCTATATAGGGTATATGATTTATGGAACCTTTCGGTGACAAGCGGCCTCACGATAGGCCCTAAAAACGCACTCTACCCAAAAAAGTTAGTATATCTCGACACACGCATACGTATGCACACACATACACACACACACACACACACACTCAAAGAGAAAGAAAGGGACAGATAAGGGAAGGGGTGAGGGTAGAGAGAGAGAGAGAGAGAGAGAGAGAGAGAGAGAGAGAGAGAGAAAAGGAGAGAAAAGAGAGAAAGAGGTGAGACAGAGTGACACACAGACAGAGACAGGGAAAGAGAGAGAGAGAGAGAGAGAGAGAGAGAGAGAGAGAGAGAGAGAGAGAGAGAGAGAGAGAGAGAGAGAGAGAGGAGAGAGAGAGAGATAGAGATAAAGAGAGAGAGAGAGAGAGAGAGAGAGAGAGAGAGAGAGAGAGAGAGAGAGAGAGAGAGAGAGAGAGAGAGAGAGAGACAGACAGAGACAGTGAGTGAGTGAGAGAGAGAGAGAGAGAGAGAGAGAGAGAGAGAGAGAGAGAGAGAGAGAGAGAGAGAGAGAGAGAGAGAGAGCCAGACAGACAGACAGACAGACAGACAGACCTACAGAGCAGACCGACAGAGACAGACCGACAGAGAGAGGGAGAGAGAGAGAGAGAGAGAGAGAGAGAGAGAGAGAGAGAGAGAGAGAGAGAGAGAGAGAGAGAGAGAGAGAGAGAGAGAGAGAGAGAGAGAGAGAGAGAGAGAGAGAGAGAGAGAGAGGGAGACAGACATATATATATACAGAGAGAGAGAGAGAGAGAGAGAGAGAGAGAGAGAGAGAGAGAGAGAGAGAGAGAGAGAGAGAGAGAGACGAACGAAGGGGGGGGGTGGGGGTGGGTGGTGAAAGAGATGTAGGTTCTCAGCCATAGGGCTTCGATGTCATCGATTTCGTTTGTATGTAAAATGCAAAGCAAAAACAAACCAACAATGGTTGTGTATTGTATCTAATATTCAATCGAAAAGCGCAGGATATATTTCACAAGAATTAAATTTAGAAAATAATAAACTTACCCAGGCACCACGACTGGCGACAGCTCATAATAATCATAAAAAAGCAAAATACTGGTTAAAATGATAATAATAATCTTATTTTGAAATAAAACTCTGTTATTTTGCTATATAATTGCATAGGCGGTAAAATAATGCAATCTCAATAGCAATCGTCAAAGGCAACGCCTACATTGTTCTTTCTTGTGCCACCAATACCATTTTATCTTAGTTATAGTTATAGTGTTATAGTTTGTGTTACAATGTAATAGTTTTGTAACAATCGTAATGAATCATTGAATATCTAAAATCTATATCTTCTAGCCTTTACCAATTCCATCATATACTTTTGTCGGAATTATATTTTTTTGAGGAAACAAAGCAATTTCAGTTCTTCTGACGTCTTTGCAGAGAGCAAGTTCCCATAATATGTTCTAATTACGTAAAATACTGCTTCTGTTTTGTGATACTTATGTCTGGCCTCAGAAGTAAAACAGCCAGTAACATCAAGGTCCTCTGTGCTATAGATTCTGGTAGAACTGGGGTCTTAACTTTGGTATGTACCTCATTAGAAATCTGTTCATAACTGCTAGCAGAAATGATATGAACAGAGACTCCCGTCTTGTTGCAAAATTCCAAGGTATCAGAACCTTTTATTTCTATCTTAACGTTTTGGTTTTTGGGTTTTGTTTGTTTTTGTCCTCTTGGGTCAGATTTAAGTTTAAACTTCTTCATAGCCAGAGTTCGAATCCATTCCATCTGTTTGGGATCTGTGTTTATCTCTTACTTGTCTTACTATTGTTTTATTTCACTGCGATCCGCACGCAGAGGCAAAATGATTTGGCTTATGACAATAAATGTGGCATGTTTTCCCCATCGCACGGCAAACTGATTTGTGTGGGAAACATGTCCTCCACAATTCCTACAAGTCGACGTAGTTGTCTTCTATGTTTTGTCTGTCTTATTTTGTCTTAGTTTTTTTTTATATAATGCGCACGCTGTGTCTGACTCAAATTCAGATGTTTGCTTTGCAGTCAATTCGTCGTTTCGTCATTCAAAGATGAATTGTGTCAGCATCAAGTTATCTCTTAGAGCTTTCCGTCTTTAATTTGTTTGATATATATATATATATATATATATATATATATATATATATATATATATATATATATATATATATATTGATCGATATACTATTGATTGAAATTGGATTCTATCAGTTGGACACATGAAGTTAGGTGGTAGATCTAGATGCCCACTCCCTCCCTATACTCATCATTATCAGCTGTTCCACCCTGGTTGTGGGTGTTTGCCACCAAGTAGAGCCCTCCATCTTCCTCTATACTCTGCTATATTGTACTCACCTGTGTCCAACTACGCCCCATCCTTTTCAGGTACAGATCCATCTCTTCTCCATGTGGATCTTGGTCTACCTCTTCTTCGTTTTCTCTGCGGCTTCCACTTAAAGCTTTGCCTTGTCATGTTAGTTGCTGGCTTCCTCATAGTGTGCCCGATACATATCCATCTTCTTCTTTTTGACTTCCAGCTCTATATCAATATGCTGTTGTTTTGTTTTCCTCCAGAGGTTTTCATTTCTTATTTTATCTGGCCAGTGGATCTCGAGAATCTTTCTTAGGCAGTTGTTGACGAATGACTGCGGCTTATTGATCGTTTCTTTTTTTTAGTTTTTCAAGTTTCCGCTCCGTATAGAAGGATACTCTTGACACTCGTATTGAAAATCATAATCTTTGTGGCTGTCCGTATGTTTCCTGATCTCCACCCTTTTGGATTTGTTTGAATGTTCCTCGGGCATTTCCTATCCTTCTCTTAAATGCAGCTCTGTTCCACCTGTTTTCGTCTATGCTGCTTCCTAGGTATGTGAAGGAAGTCACTTGCTGTATTGGTGACTTGTCCATCTAGATGGTTTCGTGGCTGTTGGTATTTATCTTCAACATTTCTGTCTTACTAAGGTGGACTTTGAAACCTATATTAAGCGAATTGTTCACTAGTACTCGTGTCTTCTCTTTCATGTGCTGTTGTGTATAGGACAACAGTGCAATATCTTCTTATTTTGATTCCTAGCTCTATGTACTGTTTTGTTTTCCACAGAGGTCTTCATTTGTTATTGTATCTGGCCAGTGGATGTTGAGAAGCCTTCTTGTCCAAGCTTTTCCTTCGTTCATCAAGAATACCAACCAAGCCATTGCTTTCTGTGATAGTATTATCGTTTACAGCCCCTAGACGTCTCGTCCTCGTGGATGTTGTCTCCATCTACGCATCCATACTCCATTCCATGGGCCTTCGAACCATAAGTTCTTCCTTGTCCAGCGATCTGACCAGACAATCGACACTACTAACTACCCTTCTCCGTTTGGCAGAATTCGTGTCAAATCTCAATTCTTTTTTAATTCAATAGCATGTTTGTTTCAAATTAGCAAATTAGCGTTTGCCATGGGCACAATGTGGAACTTTCATACGCTTGCCTCTTTATGGGTTATCTTGAGCATATATCACTCCAAGCGTACCTGGTCTCCTTTATAAAGGTATAATGATGATGGGTTTAGTGCTATGACCATGTCTTGATTTGGACCCTTTCTTTGGCTTCACCAACCATTTATGTAAGCCTATCAGGTTCACTTTTACCCAATCTACATCGACTGTTAACTTCTTAGACATCACCGTTTCTCTTCAAACATGACCTTGCTACTACCACATTTTACAAAGATACAGAGGGTCATAGCTATTTCCGCTACACATCCTCTTACGCACCACGCTGTAAAATGAAATTCCATATTATTTCTCTCAATCTCCGCCTCAGACTCATCTGTTCTGCTGAGCACATGTTGACATAGGAGGCGCATAAGATGTTTAATTTCTTCCTACGCAGAGGCTACCTTAGGACAATCATTTGTCAAGCCTCCCAGAGAGCTAAAATTGTACCCCGTAAAGGCGCCCTGAACATCGTAGGAAGAAAAAAGATCAAACGCATACCTTACCCCCTCCCCCATACCACCCGCATACACACCGTGTCATCAATACTATCGTCCGCAAAAAAACCCCCAAAAACCGTACCATTCTTACACGGCAGTGACGAGATTATGATTGTGTTTCCCCATTCTTTCCGCTTATTGCCTTCAATAGACACGCAAACGTTCAGGATTCTTTCTTGTGCACAGTCGCCTCTACCGACTCCTCGCTGTCGGGTACCATCCGCTGTGAACGCCCTAATTGCAAGACATGCCACTTTGTAGACGATTCCACAACCATTCCGTTTCTTAGAAAGACTTGGACAGTGAAGGAGCAACAATTCTCCTGCGCCTCTCGTAATGTCATTTAATATGCTCTTCGCTGCAATCGAAGTAGAATGACCTACATCGGAGAAAATGGCTTGCAACTCTCTGCCAATCACCGGAGAGACATTGAAAACTGCGAAAGCAAGTCGGTGCCTCTGCATTTGAATGGCCCAGGACATCGAAGAGCCCATTACCTGAAAGTGTACAATCGCATGTCATACACCGGCAGGTCTGAGTTTAGGAAGTCAGTAAAGAATCAGTTTATAATAAGATTGGGCACAATCGACCTTGATGTTATGAACGTCTTACACCAATTCTTATAATTTTCTCTGGAGATACTTCCATAGCCGGTATACACACTATCACTATCCATGACCCTTCACCACCCCTTCCTTCCAGTATTAAGGAATTCCTCTGCGGTCAAAATCTTCTTGAACAGTTTATGTGAAATTGAAGCTGATGTACCTTAAGTCTGCTTTTCCATTTGTCAGCTTTCGGATGGTGTTTGCAATTTCGTTTATTGATTGTTCCTTTTTCTCTTGCAACGTTTTCCAATTTCTATCCTTCGCCGGTAAGCCTGACCTGATGTAGACCCCTTGGCAGCCGAGGTGGGTTACGTTTAAGCTCTGTTCAGAACCCTTGGAACTGAAACTCCAAAGCTCACGGCCTCAGCTGGTTCGGGGCCAGTTGTGAGTCCCTGCGGCTTAACCCGTCCAACGGCGATCGGGTCGGCTCCACTGAATTACATTGGGCAAAGAGGGACCACTCTTTCAATGATATCTCCTCCATGGGCTTTCGTTTGTCAACTTTTACACAACGCTTGACCTCTTTGTTGACCTTTGTGTTTTCTTCTTGTACGGCTGCTTTGATCTGATGAGTCCTGCTTGCATTGAGTTTTGTTTTGTTCTCATTCCTCTGCATTATTTAGTCACTTGTTTCCTTTACTTGATTATGCAGAATTGAAGCTTTTAATAAATAATAATATTAACAAAACTGGCAGGAGGATCGGGACCAAGAAGTTAATAACAAGTTTCATGAAGTGGTCACAGAAGAGAGCGTGTTAAGCCGCCTACATATTAATCCTTTATGGCTCTCACAAGGTTTCCCGTTGACCCATGATGACCAGCCTTTCTGTCACTCCTGTGATTGCCTTTTTACTATTAAACATGTTTTAATAGAGTGCTCTGATCTGATCGATATACAAATGAGATATTATTCAGAGGGAAGCATTTAAACTCTTTCAGAAAAAAATATCTAGAAACTATTTTTGCGTTTCTGAAAGAAATTGGAGTGTATCGACAGATCTGGAAAACTAAATACTTATAATTTTTTAACACAATGACTATATCTTTATAATATTTACACATTTTACGGAAGCTTTGGATTTTTAAAGTGATGTATGTTCTGCCTGGACAGTTGTCAGTAACATTAGTCAGCTATGAACCCTGAGATCATCGCCACGGTGGACAGGGTTACTTCAAAGAAAAAGCACACCTTTGTTATCCATTCCTTGTGCTGCCATTTCTCTAAATCAATCTCTTCTTTCCGGGTGGTTCTATATTCCTTTGTTCTCTTCTTCGATTAATTCTGTCAGGGCCTGGAATCTGTTTTGTAATGTCAATTTGAACATCTTTTGGGTTGTTTTGCTCCCAAGTAACTGTGTATCGTTTTAGATCCTCTTTCTTCACTTTCAGATTTTTGAATTCTTCTTTTGAGTCTGAGCTTGATTTTATTAGATGATGATATGGACTTTCTGTAGCTCTCACATCTTCTAGTGACCTTCTGAACGTTTTTGAAATGCACATGTGATCTATCTGGTTTTCAGTTGTGTGGTCTGGCAATATCCAGGTTACTTTGTGTATCCTCTTTTATACTTCCCGCTATAACATTATAACTGTTATTGGCACAACAATCCTTCATTCTCTCTCCATTATGCCTGGATGTTTTTCTGTTGATAGTCTTCTCTGTCCATTCTGGTTGCATTTGATCTCGCTGAGTCCCAGTATGTCGATGTTGTAATTTTTTGCATGTACTTTGCCATGAGAGACCTTTCCTGTTTCATATTATAGAGAGAAGAAAAGAAGAAAAATTATCGTTGTTTCCTGTCGGTTTCTTGGCGTTCGGAGGCGGAACTCTTTCCTGTATGAAGTATCGACAATTGTAAGGAAGTTGATTTGGGGCGGCGACCTCATTTGTGGTAAACTGAACTTTATGAATCAAGGCAAGTAATAGATCTAAAGTGGTGGTATTGTTTATTTATTTACTGGTGTATGTGTTAAATGATATATAGATCTAGATCTAGATCTAAATTAAATCTTGCATCTTGGATAGGTCTAGATTTAGACCCTTAACAACTCGTCTACAATTTAACGCTCTCTCTCTCTCTCTCTCTCTCTCTCTCTCTCTCTCTCTCTCTCTCTCTCTCTCGCCGACTCAGGCCAACTGACCATAGGCTATCCTACTGATTCCCCCTCCTCTCACTTCTCACTGATCACACGTCTCCGTGGCTGAGTCTGAAAAATGAAATATTGACATGACTGTTGGACACTTGGTGGTGCTCTCTCTCCTCAATCTCGCCACTCCACAGGCCTACCCCTACATCATCTCTGTTCTGTGGTCCCATCTCATCCCAACCTAATTCCAGGAATGAGACTTGAGGATACATTTTCTTTTATGAGATTTCCTTAGCTTATTTTGAGGAGGGTGTGGTGGAGGTTGTTTTGCATTTAAAAAAGTGTTCGTATGTCGATATTTGAATATATATAGATACTCCTTTGTGTCTGCCTTCTTCAAAATAGCTTATCAACGCAATTCTTGTTTCCTGATGACGGGGAATAATAATAAATAATATTATTATTTTAACTCCTTACTGGTTCTGTTTCTCAGTTTTATCCTCTTCTTGACAAAAATGTGGGGGTTCAGGGGTCTTGCTCTCCTGCATAAAAACAAACAAAACAAAACAACGAAAGCCCCGCTCTTGTGTTTTCAAGTCGTCTTCCCAAGTCATTCGTTGCCCTATTATTACTCCCGTTTTAGCACCGCTCGCCCGTGTATTTCCTACCATTGGTGGGGTGCTGAAGTGGGAGTTATAATAGGGCGATGACTGGAGAACACACATGTGGGAGTAATAAAAAGGCAACTTTAGCCCCGCTTGCTTTGCCCAAGTTGTCGTCCTATTATTACTCCACTTTGCACCGCTGAAGTGTATTTTTCACTTCATTTACTATGGCGTCTATGGTCAGCGGTGCTAATGTGGGAGTAATAATAGGGCTTTACGACTAGAGAACAACACATGTAAAAGTGAGAGGTCTTTCATAGCACGTCGCACGACATTCTGTCGATCGAAGAGCATGATAGAGGGATATCGGGACCACGCCAGTATCGAGCATAAACTGGATTTGGCTGTGCTAAGTGCGATTATCTCACTAGATCTAGATTTCGATTACAGAGGTTCCACTGTAAACAGTTAATGCCACTTCAATGGTTAGAGAGACCTAATCTTGCCTCTGATGGGGGGGGGATGGGGCAAGGGTAGAGGTGTGATGGGAGGAAGTGGGGGAGGTTTGGGGTAAGAGATGGTGATAGATTTGCCATTTTTCTCATCACTAGATCTAAATGTAGATCTAGATTATCTAGGTTCAATCCATACATTATTTGTTATACATGTGTACATGATAATGATATACGGTACAGGATATATATATATATATATATATATATATACTTTCTTCTAGATGCAGTGTGCTACTTATTATATTATTGGCGGTTGCACATATATTCATTTTCCCCTTAGGCTATGTCTCCTTATGTGCATGACTAATTTCGCGCCAAAATCAATTTTATAAGAAGCTGTCTCCTTATGCGCGGCGCGACATCAAGTCGCTCGGAGCGATGGAGTCATGTAGCGATTAGGGGAACCAGTCGCTCGCGACCGACTGGAGGTGTGACTGATTTAAAGCATAACCATTGGTCAAAATTTCTTGCGTGGGACACATGGCCCGAGTGTGTTGTGTGTAGTGTTGGGAAGGCCCATTTTGAAACACGGTGGAAACACCAACAAAACAAATTGAGCGTTTGATTGAACTCGTTCGTGGGGAGCCTGCCATATATAACCCACAAATGAAAGAACACAGAGACAGGGATTATATCAATAATTTTTGGAAGAGTGTTGAAAAGGAAATGTTGAAAAACCCCATATTCTTGTCGTCTTCGATACATCTCACGTACCCAATATCTATGACATCTTGTTTTTAATTTTTTGTAGGCAGTGAGAATAGCAACACTACTGGACATGAACATGTACATAGAAGAGAGCTTTGCCATATCCATCTTGATACTAAATTAATACATTGTCCTTCTCAATCATTTCCGTCACTTGCCATCACCAGTCTGTCCAGACGTGACAAAAAGTTGCTTGCGCATAAAGACACACTTTTGCCGCTCGCGACTGAGAGACATCGCGTGAAACTAGATAATTGCTAGTGAATATTAAAATATGGAGCCAATCCACGCGACTGATCTCAAGTGTCAATCGCCACGACTTAACATCGCATCACGCATATAAGGAGACGTAGCCTTAGTGTGTTTCAAAGATCACAATTGATACACTAAACACATAGTAATATGTATGTATTGTATAAATTAACATGCACATAAATAAATCTTCAATGCACACATACATTGTGTATCTAAATAGGTTCTTCAGAAGTTTATTAAGTACAGTACAAAGAATCTCACTGGGAAGATCACGTTCAATGTGTGGTTACACCTCCATGTAAATCCAACATCTAGCCAGCCATTCATTATTGTTGATTATCCGATGTGATAGACACTTACCTGCATTGTCTCTGATTCACACCTCTGTGCAATATAGCTACACATGCAATCCAAACTTATCAAGTGGGAGCATAGTAACTATAATTATTGTACATTCCGTCTAAAGTTAACAACTAATTTATAAGTGTTAGGATTTTTACGTTAGAGTGGCCTTCATAATATAACCTTTTACTCAATTTTAGAAAATGACCTTTATTTTTCCGCTCCAATTAAGCGACGACTGTTCCAATTAAAGGGTATGATTTTCAAAGATAGAATGCTGACCAAGAGAAATTGTTCCAATTAGGTCGCTGTTCCGATTTAGTGGTATTCCAATTATCGGCTTCAACTGTAGTTGTAAGGCTAAAGTAAGACGTTGTTACTCATGCCGTTGTTGGTTAGAAAGTTCATGAAATTTTTAGTGATAATGATACATAATGGAAATTCTGAGAAAATTTGTCAGTGGTCCAGTATTTTTCAAAGTTGTTATTGACCACAGAGCCAGAGTTTATCCCGGTATCTATTGCAGGAAGAAGAACATGTGATTATAATCACCTCCGGACGGGATGCTAGTATGATTCAGGTTTTACTCCCAAGCTTGTAAAGTAAAGTTCCTTCCAGGCCATTACAGCCCTTAGAGCCAGACCGATCCCGGTCTTTGTAGCTTAAGCGGATGGAACAGGTAATGATTATCGCCCTGGACAAGGCGCTAGTTGGGCGCAGGTTTTACTCTTAAGCTGGAGCTTCTTGTACCAGTTTTCACCGGGTCAATTGGGGGAAAGCGTATGCTAAGTGTCTTTCTCAAGGAACCCAACGTTTGAACTAGTTTGCTAGATTTAAACCCGGGACCTTATGATTCCAAGTTCAGCACCCTAACCACTCTGCCACTGATGCTCAGCAGCCCAGCAGTGGCCTTGTGCATATATTGGTGGGTTGGCAACTGGAGTAACCTGGGTTCCATTCCCCGGTGTATGGTAAATTGTATCCATTTCTTTCTTGCTTCTCACATGATTCCAAATTTGTGATTATAAACAAATTTTAAAGTCATGTCTAAATTGATTTTTATTATAATTTCAATTTCAGGTTTTAATGGAAAGTCGCTGAAAAATCCCCCACCCTCCGCTCCGCAGATGATTGGACAATTTCAATATTTTTGAGGATCGGTCGCCTTATAGCCAACCAGGAGTGAAAATGAACCTGGCAAACAAATTACATCATTTTACTGCCTTGAGGGTGCTACAGAAAATGACTGCTATGCAAAGTGTTTTTATTCTTATCCATTTCTTGGCCATGTCTACTCAAGCATATAAAGTTGAGACAGGTGAGTGATGAATTCGAATGCGGGAAATGATGTAAATATGGTCACTTGAACGTGGTCATGCGCACTTTTTCTGTCTTTTTTTTTCATTCATCCCCCTCTCTTCGTGTGTCTAGCTTTAATTTTAATTGTAATGGATGAGTTTATATATATCCAAACAAACACCTGTCTTATTCAACATTCATTCTCACCATTTTTTTCTAAAAATTTAAAGGCCAGAAAGTGAGTATATTACTACTAGTTTTAATTATTTTCTTTATCCTCTTCGCTGGCACGTGCCTATAAATTCTAGGTGTCAGTCTGTGCGATCTATATGCCATGTGCCCATAAATTCTAGGTGTCAGTCTGTGCAATCTATATGCCATGTGCCCATAAATTCTAGGTGTCAGTCTGTGCAATCTATATGCCATGTGCCCATAAATTCTAGGTGTCAGTCTGTGCAATCTATATGCCATGTGCCCATAAATTCTAGGTGTCAGTCTGTGCAATCTATATGCCATGTGCCCATAAATTCTAGGTGTCAGTCTGTGCAATCTATATGCCAAGGTTATGTGCCCATAAATTCTAGGTGTCAGTCTGTGCAATCTATATGCCATGTGTCTATAAATTCTAGGTGTCAGTCTGTGCAATCTATATGCCACGTGCCTATAAATTCTAGGTGTCAGTCTGTGCAATCTATATGCCATGTGCCCATAAATTCTAGGTGTCAGTCTGTGCAATCTATATGCCATGTGCCCATAAATTCTAGGTGTCAGTCTGTGCAATCTATATGCCATGTGCCCATAAATTCTAGGTGTCAGTCTGTGCAATCTATATGCCATGTGCCCATAAATTCTAGGGGTCAGTCTGTGCAATCTATATGCCACGTGCCTATAAATTCTAGGTGTCAGTCTGTGCAATCTATATGCCATGTGCCCATAAATTCTAGGTGTCAGTCTGTGCAATCTATATGCCATGTGCTTATAAATTCTAGGTGTCAGTCTGTGCACCCTTCTTCAGGAATATAATATCTAAAGTAATTTATTCACACAAACTTTTACTCAACAGGTTTTGACATTAAATGGTAATTAATAAAGAAGAAGTTATGCAAATGAGGACCTAGATTGGACTATCACCGACAGGGGAAAAGCCCGACTGCGGGAGGGCTCCAACGTATTTACGATGTACATAAAGTCCAATCTAGGTCAATACTTGTATTATTACATCCCCTATCATCATGGACTTGAATTTTAAAACTGACAAATTATATCAAAACAGAAAAATAAAATCATATTTGTCTCAAATTAAACAACCTTTTTCTTTTGGCTTAAGGGAGAGAAATCAATGCGCTGTGTCAAATCAATATGCTAGGATCTAGTTCAAGGTCAAGGTAAGCTGGCGAGTGATTGAAATACCTTCAGCCCAGTTTCGTTTTTTCTTTGACGCTACTAATGGGATGTAATAAAATTTATTTTACGCCCAATGCCGTGCGAAGACAGCTCTAGGCGTAAAAGTGACTCTGACTAGAATTACATACAAGCAAAATCAAAACAAAATATTTACATTGGCAGAGTAGGTATCATTAAGAATCATTTGTTTTATTATGATTATTAATATTACTTTATTATTAATATGATTTATAATTTTTAATGTTATTATTCTCCTTTGGTCAGTCATAACTGAACCTATAATTT
This sequence comes from Doris montereyensis, assembly GCA_037039925.1. Lineage (NCBI taxonomy): Eukaryota > Metazoa > Mollusca > Gastropoda > Nudibranchia > Dorididae > Doris > Doris montereyensis. The sequence continues at coordinate 43,698 of JAXRKP010001344.1, read as the reverse complement.
GAAAAGTATAGTAATTTAAGTGGCACTGGACAGAAACCTGTTTTTACTCTAATTATTTCATTTGGAAGCAATTTCAACAAGAAGAATACTCACAAATGGACTGGAGACTTTAAAAACGATTGGTGGCTTACATTTTGCAATTCTTAAGTATATAACAGAAAAGTTAAAACCCCTTCCTAGATCTGTAGGCATCTGCAAAAACATAAACATTTCATTGGATACAAAGCACAATCAGGGTTCCCCAAAGATTGTTTTTTTTTATTATAATAAGATTATTATAGTTGTTTTTATTATTATTATTTTTATTATTATTATTATTACAGTCAGATCCACTTATCCCAAATTCAATTTTAACAAGTTCCATTATTCCAAATCTCTTTTCAGACAACAGAATTTTTATTTGACCAACCAGTCAATCCAAATTTCAACTTGCTTAATCCAAACTTTTTCAGTCCATGGAGAAAAACATCAAAGATTTGATTGAATCAAATGCAGGCATAAATCCAATCAAAACTTCAAGACCCCTAGTTAATTTCAACTAAAGTAATTAATACATTCCGCACCAGTCAACACAATACTGCTACACACGCGGACACCATTCACACGCTAGACACTGTCGATCAGTGTTAAGTGTACTGGTCACCTGTTGTGACGTAGCTATGTCTATTGTAATGAGGCAGCCGTAGTAGTGAAGTGGTGGGGTACCAAAGGTCTGATGAAGGTAACAAAAAGAATTCGCTTCAAGCTGTCTAGACAGAATTCAAAGGAAATAGCATCAATGAAGCCGTGATTCCAGTCGTATGCATCAAATGGTTCTAATACTGATCACGCATTTCATTGTTTCTGTTTGATCTATCATGTTAAATAAGGGCCGTAAATTTATCAGTTGACAAGATGTTCCAAGCCCGAATATAAAATGCAGAGGGCAGTGTTTGCATGCAATTTACGTATTCAACCCCCACACACACACCTAAAGCATTTTCAGCTAATCTGAATTCCCGGTTAATCAAATTTTTTGGCTGTTCTTACACGATTTGGATTTGGCAGGTTTGACTGTATATAACATATGGATTTGTACATTGTTTCGATATTAAATGTTTTTGTGCTTTTGATTGTAAGCGCCATCGTAGCTCCTTTAATGGATGTCAGGCTCTCTATAAATGTATTATTATTAATATTATTATTATTATTATTATTATTGTTGTTGTTGCTGTTATTATTACATATAATATTATTGATCTTATTATTATTATTGTTATTACTGTTTGTATATTATTATTGTTATTGTTATTATTATTATTATTATTATTATTATTATTATTATTATTATTATTATTATTATTATTGTTTTTACTAGCTGAGGCGCCCACCTCTCATGGGATAGGTTCTGGATCTAGATCTTTATCTACACCAGGATTCTGCTGACGCTCACTAAAGGCTTGAACTCACCTCTATCTCGTTTGTTCCTTTTGTTTCATTGTCCTTTTTAGACTTCTTTTTTCTTTTCTTTCAAGTCATTTTGATGCTCTAGATTTAGAGATAATATTTTTAAGTGCTTAGATTCTGCCTTATGTTTTTTTAAAATTTGAGTGCGTCTTTATCAGTTGGTTTCCGGTTCGTAAACATAAAAATTATGGCCTTTCCTTCATACAGTAGGTGCCCGTCACGACCTAATAAATGAAACTGATAACAATGAAAATGAATTGGCCCATGCAATGCTTTACCTGATTGTAAGCGTATATGCAAATTTTAAAGATCTCTAGTTTCCATATAAAACTCTGATTCTCGTTACATGATCCAATTCTACGTCCATTATATAGATAAGATTATTATTATTATAATTATTAATTTCATTATCATCGTTGCTATTTTTGTTATGATTATGATTGTTGTTAATATTATTATAATCATTATTATGTACTGTCAATATTGTTATTATCATATTTTTTCCCATACTGTCCAGTGTACCTGGATCCAGATGGCATGCAAACAAAAGTTTGTTCCAAGACCATCCCAGTGACCGACTCCACCGCCAAGTACGACATACGGCGTGCGGCAGCGACCAATGCCAGAGGTGTCAAAATGAGTCAAGGTTGTGCGTGAGGAGAAGAAACAATCTTGCTACATCACCTTCCAGCCCAGCTCAACATTCATAAGACTTACCATGAGACTGTGTTCCGACATGAGTGGCCTCAATGTGACGATGTGGAAATGGCGTTGAAACTTGGACCTATAAGGCAGTGAGTGACAAAACAAAGGGACGCAAGCTCTGTTTTTCAGTTCAAAATCGACTGTTACGTCTTTTCCCGAAACGATCTAAGTTTGTTTTCATGGCAAACTGAGTTACTTCCCCTATTCAATCAATCGATGCCGTACTATGCTAATCATTTACAAAGTGATACGTCGATGCCAAGTGCTGATGTTTAATTTTGGGAATCCTTCTTCTTTCTCTTTCTAAATCCATTGTGCTCACTAAGTAAGAATGGGATTTGGATTCAAATTTGCTTGCAACAAATCTATTAAATTGTATGCTATAAGTATAAAGATAATTTTTTTAAAGATATTAGCATTGTCTTAAATTTGAATTATATTCTTACACTACTTACAGATATTTACTTGTAAGGTCTAATTTTCTTGTCTCTTTTACAAGTACCAATGTAGTAGAAAGGGCAGGATTAGCGTTACTATTACAAGTAGGGTATGGAGTAGAATTAGGGTTAGGGGGTAGATTAGCGTTATGATTACAGGTATGGTTGGGGAGAAGAATTAGGGGTAGGATTAGCGTTATGATTACAGGTATGGGTTGGGGAGAAGAATTAGGGTAGGATTAGCGTTATGATTATATAGGTTGGGAGTAGAATAAGGGTTAGGGGTAGGATTAGCATTATGATTACAGGTATAGTTGGGGGAGAATTAGGGTTACAGGTAGGATTAGCAGTATTTTTACAGGCAGGGTTGGGAGTAGAATTAGGGTTAAGGGTAGGATTAGTGTTATGATTACAGGTAGGGTTAGAAGTAGAATTAGGGTTAGGGGTAGGATTAGCGTTATGATCACAGGTAGGGTTGGAAGTAGAATTAGGGTTAGAGATAGGATTAGCGTTATGATCACAGGTAGGGTTGGGAGTAGAATTAGGGTTAGGGGTAGGATGAGCATTATGATTACAGGTAAGGTTGGGAAGTAGAATTAGAGTTAGGGTAGGATTAGCATTATGAGTACAGGTAGGGTTAGGGGTAGGATCAGCATTATGATTACAGGTAAAGTTTGGAGTAGAATTAGGTTAGGGGTACGATTAGCATTATGATTACGGGTAAGGTTGGGATTAGAATTAGAGCTAGGGGTAGGATTAGCTTTCTGATTACAGGTAGGGTTAGGGGAGTAGAATTAGGCTTAGGGGTAGGATTAGTGTTATGATTACAAGTAAGGTTGGGAGTAAAATTAGGGTTAGGGGAGATTAGCGTTTTAATTACAGGTAGGGTTGGGAGTACAATTAGGGTTAGGTAGGATTAGCATTATGATTACAGGTAAGATTTAGAGTAGAATAAGGGTTAGGTGTAGGATTAGTGTTATGATTACAGGTAAGGTTGGGAGTAGAATTAGGGGTAGGTTAGCGTTATGATTATAGGTAGGGTTCGGAGTAGGGTTAGGGGTATGATAAGCGTTACGATTACAGGTAAGGTTGGGAGTATAATTAGGGTTATGATTATAGGGTTAGGGGTAGGATTAGAGTTAGGATTAGGTTTAGGACTAAGATTAGGATTATAATTTCAATTAGAGTTAGGGTTAAGGTTAGACGTTAGAGTTAAGGGTAGGATTAAAGTCAGGCTTAGGGATAGCATAAGGGTCAGGGGTAGGATTAAGGTCAGGGTTAGGGATAGGATTTCGATTAGTGTCAGGAGAGTGAGGAGTAGGGTTACGGCTAGGTCAGGAGGTCGCGAAGAAGGTTAAATGGTAGGATAAGGGTTATGGTCATGAGGGTGAGGAGTAAGGGTAGGGTTTGGGTTAAGATCAGGAGGTTGATGAATAGGGTTAGGGTCAGGAGGGTGAAGAGTAGGGTTAGGGATAGGATAAGTGTCAGGGGTAAGATTTGGGTTAGGGTTAGTGTCAGACGGATGAGAAGAAGGGTTAGGGTTTTTTACAATTTCCGTTGCCTAACTCAAACCAGAGTGAATTGACAAAAGGAGAATTTACAAATTACTTTGGCTATATCCTTAGGAAGAAAGTGTCTTATGGTGTTAACATTGTGAATCTCGAAATTGATTTTACGTAGTAGTTGATTTACAGTACTTGACAAAAGAGAAATCACAATAAAAAAGCGTGCCAAATTTTCTTGCACATTCTGAAAACATTATTGGTGTTCAAATTTTGATTTCGGATTCGCTGACCTTGTTTCTGGAATTCAGAGTGCTCAGAAAAAAAAAACCTTCCGTTTTGCCTTCATTGAGAACAAATCCGTTCATTCATCTAATGGTTTATTGAAAAAATACAATTTTGAAAAGGATGATAACAAGAGAGTGAAAATTGTCTGGAAGTACTGAGCCATAAATGGGGGTATCATCAGCATAAAAATGATATCGAATTTGGAATTTTTCGATTTCTTTAACCAGAGGCTGGGTGTATCAGGTGAACAGGATTGATTACAATACAGGAGCCTTGGAGCACTCCAAATCTCAGAATATGACTACGCCAGTTGACCACCACACTTTGGATGGTCTGTGAGATAGGATTTGAACCATACGAGGGCAGTGCCTTTATGCCAAAAAGTATGTTCTAATGTTTGCAGCAAACCAGCCGTTGTCAATGGTATCGAATGTCTTGCAGATCTGTAAGATACCCGAATGTCACTTGTCTGTTCTGTCTTCCTTGGGTGGAGTTGTCACTTGTCACTTTTGTCTTTCAATCAGAAAAAAGATTGCAACAGGAGGCCAGCGATCAGCCACAAGTGCAAAGACTTTGACCGAAATCTGCGTCTGTTGTACAAGGGCTACAACTTCTGTGCCTTTCAGGGGCCTGTCTTCATTAACCTGGAACCTCTTTTTGTGAGTGCTGTGTAGGGATCGTTGCAAGTTTTTCTGTGTGTATGCCTCCGTTTATCTGTCTGTCTGTCTCTTTCTATCTCTTTCTCTCTCTCTCTCTCTCTCTCTCTCTCTCTCTCTCTCTCTCTCTCTCTCTCTCTCTCTCTCTCTCTCTCTCTCGCTCTCTACCTGTCTGTCTGTCTGTCTGTCTGTCTGTCTGTCTGTCTGTCTGTCTCTCTCTCTCTCTCTCTCTCTCTCTCTCTCTCTCTCTCTCTCTCTCTCTCTCTCTCTCTCTCTCTCTCTCTCTCTCTCTCTGTCTGTCTCTCTCTCGCTCTCTGTCTACCTGTCTGTCTGTGTCTGTCCAAGTCTTTCTCCTCCCCCTCCCCTGTCCAGGTAGGTGTGGATCACCACCCAATTGCATTGGAGATAGACAATAGAAAGGATGTCCCATGGCCAGATCATAACATTAACACTCTGTGCACGTTAAAGATCCCTTGGCTGTTTATAAACTACTACCAAACCCCTCAGCTCACCTTAGTGGTTGTGGATACTGGTAAAAATGATTGAAATCAAAGTCTGCCTGTTTCTTTCTTTTACCTGCTGAAGATTTGTCTAGGCAACGTGGACCTCTGACTGTAACTTTTGATTCAGTGACTCAAATTTTTATTTAAGTTTTTACGCAGAATGCAAATTTTAAATTGATTTCGAATGACAATTATTTAAAAAATTGATCCCGTTATTGTTATAACTATCTTCCCAACCTTTTGTCACCTTTCCTCTCCACATCAGAGAATTATGTTGGATTTGAACGATTGCATGTTGATCATGGGTCAAACCTTTACACATTTTGCATGTTTCGAGTTCCGTCAGAGACACACATGACATGAATACAGGTAAATGTAGTAAAGTAATGGGTAAAGTTTCTTCAAAAGCATGACGGCTCATAGAGCCAGAGCTTATCCCAGGTTTTTATAGAGCTCGTCAGCGGCACAGGAAGTGATCATCACCTCCTGGAGAGGATATTAGATTGATGCAGGTGTTTACTCCCAAACTAGTGCTTGTATCCATTTGCACCGGGGTCGAGTGAGGAAAAATGCCTGTTGAGTGTCTTTTCCCCAAGGAACGCAATGTCGGACCTTACTTTGTTAGAATTCAAACCCGAAACCTCATGATCCCAAGTCTGCCAGCCACACAAGTATCAGGTATGCCTAAATGTCTTTGATTGAATTTGTTGCATGCATTTGCTTCTCAATGCATTCAAGGCGTACACGGAAATATGACCTGGGTGGAGCACATGCCCTCCGTCTGTTTATTCTTGTTATGCAGTCACTCTGAGATCATTGCTATTGGGGGACGGGGTTTACTTCAAAGAAACAAACAATTATGCAGTCATGTCAAATTGATATATGGTGTCAATCATGCTATGGAGAGATGTTCAATGCTTTAGAGCCTCTGACGTCCTTGTGGAGTACACTGCCGTTATCAAATGAAGTGCCGTGAAACGTCAAAATTTTGACAAAATTTACTTTTTGACATTTTCTGATATTTTGTTGCAATAATTAATCTACCCATATCAGCAAAATTAATCCCCCCCCCCCCCCCGAAAAACAAGAGAAATAAGAGCAATTTACGCCCCGTTACCAACCGAACTGCCGTATCAGCTCGATTATCGAATTAACTGTCGTATCCGTACCTCGGTTACCAAACGAACCGCCATATGTTTGTCTCGGTTACCAAATGAAGCGCCGTATGTCGAGCTGACCATCCACCCCCGTCGTTCAATCGGAAGAGAAAGACGTAACGTTGAGTAACAGTCCCATAAAGCAAAATGCTGATTGGCCTGACGAGTAGGTTGGTGTCTTTCGTCTATCGTTAGTCAAGTGGGCGGGTCAATCTTATTGAGCTGATTCAGGTTTGAGGAGTTACATTATAATTAACGATACAAATGATTCACACCCTTAACCGACACTTCTTAAGTTGACTCCGTTCCAAAATCTATTTTATGCCTAAATTCATTTTTATTTTTTTGTTTACGTAAAGCATCCTTCTTTTTATGAATCAAATGGACTAATTAAAAAATTTTAAAAGGGAAAAGGAGGGAGGAGGGAAGGAGGGAGGGAGGAGGGGAGCGAGAGAGAGAGAGAGAGAGAGAGAGAGAGAGAGAGAGAGAGAGAGAGAGAGAGAGAGAGAGAGAGAGAGAGAGAGAGAGTGAGAGGAGAGAGACAGAGGGAGACAGACAGACAGACAGACATTGAAAGAGAGGAGAGTGAAAGAGAGAGGGAGAGAGAGAGAGAGAGAGAGAGAGAGAGAGAGAGAGAGAGAGAGAGAGAGAGAGAGAGAGAGAGAGAGAGAGAGAGAGAGAGAGAGAGAGAGAGAGAGAGAGAGAGAGGAGGGAGGGGGAGGAGGGAGGGAGGGAGGGAGGGAAGAGGGAGGAGGGAAGGGGAGGGAGAGAGAGAGAGGAGATTTATTTTGACATAACAGTCAAACTCTAATTCATATTATAATCGTGTTTTAATGTGTATGTTTTGTTGCGTTATATTATTTGTATGTGCAAAATTTGAGTTATGTATGAAGTATGTGTAGTAATTTTTTTTCTAGTCAGTAATGATTTTGAACTTTTAAAATCAAATTATCTAATTTCCATAAACATTTTTCTTCTTGGGTTGATTTCTTTTTTAGTTTTTACTTTTTCCGCCCAGCACCATGAAAATACAATATTTAATGACACTTCCTGTCTTCGGTGAAAAAGAGTGGAAACCCATGAATAATGCCTCATAATGCAGAAACCTAATTATAAATAAATAGTGTACTTTATGTCTTTTCCAACCTTACACTTCTTACATGAGTCAACATGAATACCATGGAACAAAGAAGTTTTTTATTTTTTTTACCACAAATGTAATTTTGGGAAATATTTAAAAATTGTATTCTTTTTTAATAAACTGAAATATGTATAACGTGACAACTTCCGGGACTTTTATTTCACATAAGTATTAGTGTATTGCCATACGTATAGTCAAGTGCTTAGAAGGATCTTTAATTTCATATCAATATCTTTTAAAACGAACAACAAATGATATTTTTATGGGTTTTTATAAAATCGCATTACATTTTTTGTGTGGACATTTTGTTTGAAAACACTCATTTAGCTTTTTTGGGGTACCTCAATGTGCTTACCATTTCTAAATGAAAAGATTGGCACTTTTGGAAAAAAAATACACTAACTCAATATTATAATTTCTATAACCTCAGCCATTTTCAAGTTTCGACATCACTTTTGACTTCACCAGATTACCCCAAAACCTGTTATTTTCACATTTTGGGAAATTACAAAAAGGTCATTTTTTCACTAACTTTCAAATCCCCGTAACTTTCTTAAAAATTATTGTATAAAGATGATTTTGATATCTATATGCTTAAATGAACAATTCTTTCCAATGGTGTATACATACTGTTAGAAATATTTCAACTTTGGTTTTGACAGCCTAGTTACAGTTTTAACAGTTACATATGAGTTTCAACAAAATTGAGGAGCCTGAGGAGAGATTTTGATACCAAGAACCAAATCTACAAATGTAGTACAGCCGTAGTTAAGTTGTAGGTGAAGAAAAAGATTAGTGAATAGTTACATAACACACTATCCACCAAAGCTAATGAATTCATAGCAGCCTAGTGTGAAAGCCGAATCTCCCCCACACAGTCGTCAGCAACGATTGCATATACGGCACTTCAATTGACAATCGTGAAAGATTTCTCAGCCAAGAAGAGCGCTGTATGTGTCGATTGAGTTGAGACCTACGGATATGGCAGTCCATTTGATAATGACCGGTGGATTTTGGCCCCTACGTTTTTAAACGAAATGCAGTAAGCGGTATATATTACATAATCCACTATGGCCAGATGGTTGCCCGTTTATTTGAAAACATAGTTTGGTGTACTTAGTTTGGTATTTGAGTATAGTTTATATATTTTAGAGACCAAAACACGTTCTTCTCAATTGCGGCTAAATGAGATCTAGTCCGGCTGCACATACGGCACTTCGTTTGATAACGGCAGAATAAAGAGGTGCCAATTTCTTTTTCTTTTTGTGCCAAGTTCTTCTATCTTGTGCCAAGTTACAAATTTCTCCTACCTGGTGCCAATATCTCCTATCATGTATCAATTTCTCCGATCTTGTGCCAATTTCTCCTACTTGTGCCAATTTCTCCTATCTTGTGTCAATTTCTCCTACCGTGTGTCAATTTCTCCTATCGTTTACCAGTTTCTCTTATCTTGTGTCAATTTCTCCTATCTTGTGCCAATTTCTCCTGTCTTGTGCCAGTTTCTCCTAACTTGTGCCAATTTGTCCTATCCTGTGCCATCTTCTCCCCATTTTCTCCCATCTTGTGCCAATTTCTCCTATCATGTGCCAATTTCTCCTATTGTGTGCCAATTTCTCCTATCTGGTATCAACTTTAAAGCTATAAATGGCTAACTATTTATTCCATTAGTTCAGCTTCAACTTGATACAAGAGCACTAGCAACCAGATTAAGCTGTTAATACATACATGGTTTCATCTTCAAACATTGATTGTCACCTGCACTCATTTTACCCTAGTAAGTACAGTATGTCTGTAGAATAGACTGCCAACAGAAATAAACCTCAGCAGTAGCACTGAAGACTTTAAACACAGAATTAAACACATCACTATAAAATCAAAATTGGATTAATAGTTTTGAGTTAAATTAAAATATGCGCTGATTGAATTTCACCATTCAACGGCTGTCTATGTTTTCTCTTCAGATCTCCTTAAGTACAAGTGTCCTCAAGAAATCAGACGAGGAGACAGGGGTACTGTCATATCTTACGTTCCTCATGCTTTGTCGAGACACACCCGACTTTGTCCTGTTCTCCTCAAACCCCTCCAAGGGTTTTACAATAAACGCATTTGCATCAAATTTTTACACGCACATTTTGCTGTAGGAAGTCCAGCGATTGTGCTCACGGCAGTGGGGTCCTCTCTTTTGGAGGTAAACTGTTTGAACGTCTGTGCTTCTATTCAGCCTCTTTTTGTTTCTCTTTCTTTCGTGGTTCTTTACTTCTTTGCTTCTTTTCTTCTTTGCTTATTTTCTTCTATAGTTCTTTGCTTTATTTGTGTTTTTTTTACTTCTTTGTTCTTTTTCTTTGCTTATTGCTTTCATTACTTTTTAGTTCTTCACTTCTTTATCTTCACTTCTTTGGTTCTTTAGTTCTTTGGATTTTTTTTCTTATTTTGTTCTATCCTCATTCGCTTCTTTTCTTTTTTTCTTTTTTTTTCTCCTTTGATTCTTTACTTCTTTGATCCTTTATTTATTTGGTTGTTTTTTTATTGGGTTCTTTTACTTTACTTTTTTTTTCTTTTTACTTTTTTGATTCTTTACATCTTTGATTTTTTACGTCTTTGGTTCTTTACTTCTTTGGTTCTTTACTTCTTTGGTTCTTTACTTCTTTGGTTCTTTATTTCTTTTATTCTTTACGTCTTTTGATTCTTTACTTCTTTGGTTCTTTATTTCTTTTATTCTTTTACGCCTTTGATTCTTTACCTCTTTGATTATTTACGTCTTTGGTTCATTACGTCTTTTGATTCTTTACTTCTTTGGTTTTTTACTTCTTTGATTCTTTACTTCTTTGATACTTTACTTCTTTGATACTTTACATCTTTAATCCTTTACTTCTTTGATTCTTTACTTCTTTGATTCTTTATCTCTTTGGTTCTTTACCTCTTTGGTTCTTTATTTCTTTGGTTCTTTACTTCTTTATGTCTTTGATTCTTTACGTTTTTGATCTTTACGCCTTTGGTTCTTATGTCTTTGATTCTTTATTTCTTTGGTTCTTTACATCTTTGGTTCTTTACTTCTTTGGTTCTTTACTTCTTTGGTTCTTGACGTCTTTGACTCTTTACTTCTTTGATTCTTTATGCCTTTGATTCTTTACTTCTTTGATTCTTTATGCCTTTGATTCTTTACTTCTTTGATTCTTTACTTCTTTGATTCTTTACTTCTTTGATTCTTTATGTCTTTGGTTCTTTACTTCTTTGGTTTTTTACTTCTTGTGTTCTTTACGTCTTTGATTCTTTACCTCTTTGGTTTTTTACTTCTTTGGTGGTTTATGTCTCTGATTCTTTACTTCTTTGCTTCTTTTCTTCTTTGCTCATTTTCTTCTATAGTTCTTTGCTTTATTTGTGTTTTTTGTATTTCTTTGTTCTTTTTCTTTACTTATTGGTTTCATTACTTTTTGGTTCTTCACTTCTTTATCTTCACTACTTTGGTTCTTTAGTTCTTTGTTTTTTTTTCTTATTTTGCTCTTTTCTTATTTGCTTCTTTTCTTTTTTTCTCCTTTGATTCTTTATTTCTTTGATCCTTGATTTATTTGGTTGTTTTCCTATTGGGTTCTTTTACTTTATTTCTTCGGTTCTTTTTCTTTACTTTTTTGGTTCTTTACTTTTTTGATTCTTTACATCTTTGGTTCTTCATGTCTTTGGTTCTTTACTTCTTTGATTTTTTACTTCTTTGGTTCTTTATTTATTTGATTCTTTACTTCTTTGATTCTTTACGTCTTTGGTTCTTTATTCTTTACTTCTTTGGTTTCTTACTTCTTTGATTCTTTACTTCTTTGGTTTCTTACTTCTTTGATTCTTTACTTCTTTGATATTTTACATTTTTAATTCTTTACTTCTTTGATTCTTTACTTCTTTGGTTTTTTACTTCTTTGGTTGTTTATGTCTCTGATTCTTTACTTTTTTGATTCTTTACGTCTTTGATTCTTTACTTATTTAGTTCTTTATGTCTTTGATTCTTTACATGTTTGATTATTTACGTGTTTGATTCTTTACTTCTTTGATCCTTTACTTTTTTATTCTTTACGTCTTTGGTTCTTTACGTCTGTTGTTCTTTACGTTTTTTGTTATTTACGTTTTTGAATATTTACTTCTATCATTCTTTGCGTCTTTGGTTCTTTACTTCTTTGGTTCTTTTACTTCTTTGCTTCTTTATTTCTTTAATTTTTTACTTATGGTTCTTCATGTCTTTGACTCTCTTACGTCTTGTGTTCTTTACTTCTTTGGTTCTTTACATCTTTGGTTCTTTACATCTTTGGTTCTTTACTTCTTTTGTTCTCTTTATCTTTGGTTTTTTACGTCTTTTGTTTTTTATTCTTTGGTTCTTTGCATCTTTGGTTTTTTGCATCTTTGGTTCTTTGCATCTTTGGTTCTTTGGTTCTTTGGTTCTTTTTCATCTTTACTTCTTTGGTTCTTTACTTCTTTTGTTCTTTACTTCTTTGGTTCTTTACTTCTTTGGTTCTTTTGTTCTTTTTATCTTTGGTTCTTTGTGTCTTTGTTTGTTTATTTCTGTGGTTCTTTGCATCTTTGGTTCTTTGCATCTTTGGTTCTTTGGTTCTCTACTTCTTTGGTTCTTGACTTCTCTGTTTCATTACTTCTTTTGTTTTTTGTATTCATTATTTTTTTCTTCTTTTGCCCTTTACTTCTTTGGTCATTAGTTTTTTTATTCTTTTCTTATTTTCTTCTTTGCTTGTGTTTCTCTTTACTTCTCTTTGAACATTTTCTTATCAGGTTTTTTTTACTGATTTTCTTTTCTGTTTTTGATTCTTTACTTCTTTGACTCTTTGGTTCTTTATGTCTATGGCTTTTTACCTCTTTTGGTTCTTTATTTCTTTGGTTATTTACGTCTTTCTTTGGTTCTTTGTGTCTTTAATTATTTACCTCTTTGGTTTTTTACTTGCTTGATTCTTGACTTCTTTGGTTCTTTAATTCTTTGATTTTTTAATTCTTCCGATCTTTTTCTTCTTTGCTTCTTTACAGCACTGATTTTTTACTTCTTTGGTTGTTTACATGTTTAATTCTTTACTTCTTTGGTTGTTTACATGTTTAATTCTTTACTTCTTTGGTTGTTTACATGTTTAATTCTTTACTTCTTTGGTTGTTTACATGTTTAATTCTTTTACTTCTTTGGTTGTTTACATGTTTAATTCTTTACTTCTTTGTTTGATTTCTTTGTTGATTCTTTACTTTTGTTTGATTTTACTTTTTGTTGATTCTTTACTTCTTTGTTTGATTTCTTTGTTGATTCTTTACTTCTTTGTTTGATTTCTTTGTTGATTCTTTACTTCTTTGTTTGATTTCTTTGTTGATTCTTTACTTCTTTGTTTGATTTCTTCTATTATTGATTCTTTACTTCTTTGTTTGATTTCTTTGTTGATTCTTTACTTCTTTGTTTGATTTCTTCTATTGATTCTTTACTTCTTTTTCTTTGATTTCTTTGTTGATTCTTTACCTTATTGTTCTTTACTTCTTTGGGTTTTCTTTACCTCTATTGTTCTTTACTTCTTTGGGTTTTCTTTACCTCTATTGTTCTTTGCTTCTTTGGGTTTTTTTTACCTCTTAGGAATCCTTACTTGTTTGTTGTTTGACTTGTTTAATTTTTTACTTTGATTCCTTATTTGTTTTCTTCTTCCTGATTCCTTACTTCTTTGGTTTTTTCTTTACCTCCTGAGCTCTTTGCTTCTTTTTAGCTGTTTGCATCTTTAGCTGTTTGCATCTTTGGCTGTTTGCATCTTTGGCTGTTTGCATCTTTGGCTGTTTGCATCTTTGGCTGTTTTTTTAATGTTTTGTTCTTTACTTAAATTAATTTTTTGTTATCTGATTTTTTACTTTTTTCGATTGTTTATGTCTGAGTTTTTTTCTCTTTTCTTTTGTTGGCTGTTTACTGTTTTGGTTATTTACTTGTTTGCTCCTTTATAACTTTTTTGCTTCTATACTTGTTTGATATTATTGATTACACAAACCTGGAATGAACTCCATAATCCATATAGCCCCTATTACACATCTCAATGGATTGCATTGTTTGATCTGAAGATCTAGTGACGATCATCTAAAGACATCTAACGATGGATTGTATCGTGTTATAGCGGAAAGCTGATCGTGTAATAGCAAAAACAAGCTAGATTATCTTCATGCCGACTTGACATGAAAATATCAAGCACTGCCAGATATTTTTTGTTCGATCAGTCTCTCACCGCACAGGAAGCGGCATTCCTTTGATGTTTTATTAGGCAGTGTTGACAAATTTATCTTAAATCTCATCATAGAGTAAAATAAATATGATATTTGGAATCAGCGTATCACAATTAAGCAGATGGATCACGAGTGACTTGTTTTATTGCTTTTTAAAAGAATTTCATTTTTAAAATTTATTTATTTCTTCACCCAATCTCACCACACCCAATCGCGCTTCTTTTTGCTTGCATCCACGTGTCCTTGATTGAACGTAGTATGTACTAGCAAAATGAAAACAATCACGCCATCTTAAGATGGTGGAGTCTAATTGAATCGAGATTGGATCTAAATCAGGACGTTTAGATGAGCATATATAGAGCTAATCTTCTGAAATAGATTTCTTGTAGGAAATATATTTCATATTGGGGGTTGAAATATTTTCATATTGGAGGTTGGAATATATTTCATATTGGAGGTTAAAATATATTTCATATTAAAAATATATTTTATATTGTAGGTTGAAATATATTTCATATTGGAGGTTGAAATATATTTCATATTGGAGGTTCCCTTTGTTCAATTCTCATTTAATAATGACTACTTGGGAATGCACATCATTGAATGTGATCATGTGTTTCATTTTCAGATTTGATCACCAACTCAAACCCTCCCTGGATCTCTCATACTGCCGACGCCTGCGCTCAATAGGCATGAACGTCAAAACCATATGGCCGGGGAGCCTGCACTCATCCAGCCAGGTGCAAGCCCACGAGGTCGTGTTTGAATACACATACAAATCATATTCTGGTACGTACATTTTTTCTGTGTCTTTTTTTTTCCCACCCCGCTAGGGGATACTGTAATCCAGGGGCAGGGGCAAGGTGTTGGCCTATCAACCCAAATGGTAGTGGGTTCGAGTTCTACCAACGCGGTTGAAAAAATGTCTGGATTCTTTTTTTAGCAAAATCTACCCCCCCCCCCCCCCCCCCCCCCCGGTGCAGGTAGGCAGAATTGCACCTAGTCCCATCGGTGACGGATGATAAAAAGGAGGTCCCGTGTGAAGATCATGACACTCTGTGCATGTTTTAGATACCTTGGCTGGTTACAGGGCAGTCCGGGCAAAAGCCCTACCAAACCACCCCCCCCCCCCCCCCCCCTACAGAAATCACCCTTTTGTGGATGTGGATAAATCAAATCAAAATACAAACTTACCCCTCCTAGTCACTGCTTACAGCCGTAATCTTTGAATGGGTTGATGGAAGGCAGCTAGAGCACGTACGTAATTTTCTTTGTTTTTCTTTGTTTCTTTTTGATCGTTCTAGATTTTGTTTCTAGCTGCGGTTGATTAGTGATGCTGCTGCTGGTAGTCTTGACAACACTTTTCATCCTTCAGTTACTATTTTTCATTTTTATGCTTGAGATAGGGAATTCTGTGGTCCTGAGGCAAGGCGTCTACCTCCCAACCAAAAATGTGGTGGGTTCGTTCCCCGATGGTTGACAAATGTTCTCAGTTTTTTTCCTAGTAAAACCCACTCCCTGGTTCAGGAAGGTAGATCGACATCTAGTCCCATCAGAGATGGACAATAGAAAGGAAACCCCCATGTGCGGATCACAATACTGTAGATGTTACAGATCCCTTGACTGTTTTACATGGCGGTCTGAGCAAAATTTTAAAAAAATCTTTCTGAAAACCACCGAGATCACCGCAGTTGTTTATGGGGGTAAATATCAAATCAAAAGATACTTGAGAATTCCGCCACTTGTGTTGATGTCAGCAGTTGCTCCCTGCATTTTTTTCCCCCAGTTATGTTGATGTTTGTCTTATTTGATTTGATTTGATTTGAAATTACCCACATCCATAACTCGAGGAGTTTTTGTAGGATTATTAATTTTGCCTGTGCTGCTCTGTAAACAGCCAAGAGATCTTTAGCATGCACAGAGTATTGTAATCTGCACACAAGACCTTTTTTATCGCCCATCTCCGATGGGACTATGTTTCGATCCACCGACCTTGACCAGGGGGTAGATTTTACTCGAAAAATGTTTCAGCCATCGGGGCTTGAACCCGTGAGCATTTGGTTGAAAAGTCGACACCTTGCCTCTGGACTACTGAATCCTTTGTGTTGATGGAAAGTGCTGCAAGGACACATAATAAAGATTTATAAGCTACTTGGGAAGCATGATGCTATGAAATATATATAAGGATGCAAAAAGGGCCGTTAATTGCAGTAATTTTTGTTACTGCTCTAAAACATGATAGCATACTGTCCCTTCAGAGGATACTTGCAGTATCTTATTTTCTTAGAAGATTGCCTATGCCAACATAAAGAGGAGAAAAGGGGGAAACGAGATTGGGAAAACGGGAAGAAAAAAACATGTATAACTTAACATTTATTCACAAATTGACAGACATGGCCATTGCTGGTGCTGTGCTGAGGTGGGAGGGAGAGCTCCTTGGCAGCGAAAGTACAAAGTACACAGATCAAAGTACGCTTGACCTCTGGTGACCTGCCTTGCCGTAGAAGTAGTTTTCGATGGTTGGGTCTCTCAGGAGCCACCATCTCTCCCTTCCGTTTCTCAGAGACAGGCATTTGACACGCCCATGGTCAGGGTTTTCTGATGCATAGCTGCCAACCAGTACGTAAAAAAACGTATTTAGTACGTTTCTTTGGCTTTCAGTCCGTAAGTCTGTATTTACCCTTGAAAGGTAAATATTTGAGCGTTAACTTCTATTGATTTTCAGGAATCCCTAAGCATTAATGGCAGATGTTCCGAGATAATGGGATGAAAGGCGAGCGATTTTGTTGTTGTTTACAAGTATTGATAATCCAGGTTAGATTATCAATGGTTTCTGGAATTATCACCGGCCGTCGTGCAAGTTTCAATAGTTTGCGGGGTTACAGTTTGTTTTTTTTTTCGAGTTGACGAGATTGGCAACTATGCTGATGGGGCACTTTGCAATGGGCAAGTAGGATGGCGGCTGTTTCAAGCGTCATCTTATTGACAAATCAGCAGTGAACAGTCAGTATCATTACCACCTTGGGATACGGACAGTGCAGGCTTAGCTTACCAACCTTCTCAAAATTTTTTGGGAAATTTCCTACTTGCCTCGTCACTCCCACGTTCCCTATAATATAGACCTATATTTTCCCGATTTAGCATGCTCACTCGTTATATATGGTAAGCCGTGGAGTTTATTAATTAGTCTGAGCAGAATGCTCATTTGAAGATCTTTTATGAACGTTCAGACTTTGAGTACACTCCTTGTCACCAACGTGAGATCCAGCTTTCATAGACCTGTCAAGGTGACAGAGGAATTTCTCAAAAGGCGCATGAGAGCCGCTGTGGACTTTAAAACAAAAAAATTGATTTGATTTACCCACATCAAATTGCCTATGCCAAATCACTATTACAGCGAATGTTGCGCGCAGGGCTTTTGGAAGGATTTTATAAAAACTTTGTCCGGACTGCCCGATCAAGGGATCTTCAACATGCACAGAGTGTTGTGATCTGCATCTCGATGCGGCTAGGTGTTGATCCACATACCTGGACCGGGGGGGGGGGGGAGGGGAGGGGGTAGATTTAGCTAAAAATATACTCGAGCATATCTGTCAACTGTTAGCGGTGTTCGAACCCACTACATTTTGGTTGAGAGGCCGACGCCCCTTCTGGACTATCGAGTCCCCCCGTCCCCTTCCCACTATCGAAAGTTTGCACTCCGGTCACAACTGAAAAATTGCCAACTGATGCGCATGTTGTAAATAGTTTGCGCATGTTTTTAATCAAATTGATTAAACTAATTTTAAAATACTAAATCCTGATAATTCTAATTTTCAGTGTTTATTTATATATTACAAAGTAGACGTATATCAATAGCTGATTGTTTTGATCGTCATTTTGTTTTACTGCTAATTTCTCTATTTTGGTGTTAGAGAGAAGTGTGTTAAGCCTGATAGTGATACTTCTCATATTTTGTCTTCTTATTCAGATGAGGATAAAGATAGAGATGAAAACAAAAATCAATCTGAGGATGATAAAGAATCTGGCCTAGAACCAGCGTGGATTGTTCTGATAAGCATTTGCTCGCTGTTTGGCACCATCTGCTGCTACTGTTGTGTGCGCTGCCAGTTGAAGAACACTTGCAAAGACGTTTGACAGCGCTGACGATAATGAAAACGGTAGACATGACAATTTTTTTGGGCCTTTTTTGTTGTTCAAACTCATAAAAAATGCTATAAAATAGCTGCCAACCAGTATGAAGAAAAAAAGGTATTTAGTACGTTTGTTTTTGGCTTTGAGTCCGTAAGTCTGTATTTTCCTTGAAAAGTATGTATATTAGGGTTAAGTGTATTTAAAAAAAATTACAAACTTGGTAAGATTAGGCTTGTAAATTCGGTTGCATGAAAAAAAAATACGTGCACTATGACAAGCGTGCATTTTACCGCGTGCAGTTTGGTGGAAACTGCTGTAACAGGAATTTTTCCACAGCGATAAAAACAATAGCGAGGGACAGCAGTCCGCCATTTGCCGTGCCATCATATTGTTTCATTTCATCTTTTACTTACCGTCTACATTTCTGTGTCTCTCTGTCAGAACCATTTGACGCAGATCGCGCCACTGACCTGGAACTCAACCGTCAAGCCGCTGACGTCACCATTGTCCATGACGTTGTCAGGGGCAGGATGGAAGCGCTTGGCCCTCGCACCACGGCCACACCACCCGGTAGTGGATCTCGTTCTGGAAGCCCCCATCACATCCCCACATCACAGTCGCATAGCTCCAACCCTTCACCATTCTTTCATCAGGACGAGGCGGCAGAATCCCCCAACCATCGGCTCCTGCGGCAGAACCGCCAACAATGCCACCGCCGTCTTACGAAAGCCTTTTTCCGGCTGCCAGGTAGACAGACAGACATTGGGGATGACACTGTAGAATGGTTTTTGTAGCTTTGTTGTTGTTTTTGATCTCTTTGAACTAAGAAAAGTTTTTTTCCTCATATGCTCAACAAAAATAAATGAGCAGAGAGAGAGAGAGAGAGAGACAGACAGAGACAGACAGACAGACAGAGAGACAGAGATGGATAGACAGACAGAGAGAGAGACAGAGATGAACAGATGGAAAGAGAGAAAGAGAGAGAGAGAGAGAGAGATAGACAGATATATAGACAACAGACAGATGATTGTGATAGAAAAGAGAGATGGAATAATGAGTAAAATGAGAGGCTACAGAGAGAAAGAGAGAGAGAGAGGGATGAGTTGAGATGGAGAAACAGACAGACAGACAGACAGAGCTTATTCTCCCTTCTACTATATCAAACTTACATTGAGTAGCACATTGATGCGCAGCGCGTTTTATTGCATTGTACAGCTGAATGGAGAACATTTCATCTCTGACCCATTGTCGCAGGATATTAAAAAGGTTCTATCTGCACTTTTGCTTTTGAGATATTTGACACCAAAAATCTGGCATACCGTACCATAGTATGCATTATAACATATAATCTAAAACTTTTTTGATATGCATTTTTATCAGGATAGAGTGATCATTTCAAGCACAAAACAGTACAGACTGATCATCATAGACCGCATTTCAGATAGAACCCTCTCCACACCATAACTTGACTTGACCTAAAACCGAACATAGAACCTTTTATTCTTGTACGACATAGTGTTTTTGTTGCGTATGTTTTAGTTTTTTTTTTAAAGCAGTAATATCCAAAGGAGCTTTCATTTTATTTCAGCTTGTCTTGCCACGGTGTGGCGTCGATGGCTGCCGGGCTGGGGATCATGAGGTCCCGGGTTCAAATCCTAGAAAAGCTAGGTCCAACATTGTGTTCCTTAAGAAAGACACTTTTAACGTGCATTTAACCCCACCCTACCCAGGTGCAAATGGATACAAGCACTAGCTTAGGAGTAGTAATCTGCGCCAGATTAGCGTCCTGACCAGGAGGTGATTATTATTACCTGTCCGGCCACTCCACGCCGTTGAAACCGGATTCGCCCAGGTTCTATGAACCTTGAAGGAGCTTTACTCTGTCTTGCCATTGTGATTCATTTTGCCAATTGGTCATTATTATCAGTATGATGCTTTTGTATGTTTAGCAATCAATTCTTAATGTATGTTTATTCCCAACCCTTGACAGTAATCCTATTTTTACATGTTAGTTGGTCCTAAATGATTGCAAATTGTTTTCATTTCAGGACTAGTTTTATCAGAAAGGACGTCTAATTTTGGAAAATGTCATTAGTTCTCCATCTTTGAGGACAATGTTCATACACCTAAGCCACCATTTTATCCAGATCAGATCTTATAATACAAATGTTGGATTATTATTGTTCACGTCTACCAATCTAACCTCTGTATCGAGTACTGACTCAATCTAATAATCATCCTTGATATCACTGAGGTATAACACGTTTTTCTATTTGACAAGTGGGAAAACAAATTCCTTGCTTTTGTTGTCTCTGTTTTTTACACTGTGCTGTGGATTTGGGTCTTTTTGGTGGGGTTTTTTTTTTATGTCTTTACATGTTTTGCTTGTTAGTTTTACTCTCTCAAATCTTCTAGAATCTCCCAGAATTTGATTGTTTCATGTGTATACTGCCTTATAGAATATCATTTTGTTTATTATATTTGTGAAGAAAATGTTCAAATTTTAATGTGGGCATTATTGTGGGTGCTAATGGTAGTCCCTACCTTTTCCTTTCATCAATCTTTCACTTATTGTTCATCTTGCTGATTCTTCTAAATTCACCCTGAGATCACCACATATGGTGGACACAGGCTAAATTACAATGAATCAATCAAACTTCAACCCGCCTCGTTACGGTGTCAATCTCTCGTCAGAACAATTTGTTTGTGTACGGGAGTTTGTTATCGTAACTTCCAGTTAATTTCTCTGTGTTAAACGACTTTTAACCGTTGATCTTCATGTGCAATATGTTGATGACTCATGAACTGTGCAGGAAATGCAGCATTTATTCGCTGCACAGCAACTATCTATGCGACTCTCCTATAGTGCAAGGCAGGCGATCCTTGCCTTCTTCTTTTCATCCACTCCTTGTTTTTTTTGTCTTCTTATTAAGGCCACAATTTGTGTTGGTGTTTGGCTCAATATGATTTGTTTGTACAGTGGAATCTCCCTAATAGGGAACCCAGGGAATCAGGAAACCCGGCCAATCGGGAAGAAATCCCAGGGAGCGGAATTTTTCTATATATTGTACCTCTCTAAACTGAAAAGGTACCTGGCTAATTAATCCATTGTGATCTACTAAGTCAAAAGTCTTTGAGTGAGAAATCTAGGAGGAGAGGATTTGCTTGGCTTCTTTGATTGAGAGAATTCCTAAAACTATTTATAGTTGTAATAAGATGAATTTCACAGCTTTAATTTTTGTCTGAATCCATGTCAGATATCTGTTAGGATGCTATGTTTATCTAGGTGTCTCAATACTTTACTTAGACATCAGTTTCTCCTTAAACATTACCTTCCTGTAGTCATTTTTTCTCTCCTTGGACATTTTCTCCCTTAAACATTACCTTCCCGTTGTCATTTTTTCTCTCCTTGGACATTCACTCCCCTTAGACATTACCTTCCCTTAATAATTTTTTCTCTCCTTGGACATTCACTCCCCTTAAACATTACCTTCTAGTAGTATTTTTTCTCTCCTTGGACATTCTCTCCCTTAGACATTATTTCCCAGTAGAGAAACTAAAAAATGTACTCAAAATGTCAGAGTGAATGCAACCTATCATCATTGAGTAAGCACATATGAAATATTTGTATCTTTCATTTTTTTCAGAAACCAACTTGTGATATTTGAATCGTTAAAAAAAACAACCCACTCATTGAGGATGCCATATTGTATGATATTTATTTTAACGTATTGTTCTTTTTTCTAAAGGTATTGCTTCTTTTAAAGAAGAAGTATGATCATTTACAAACATATATATCATACAAGGATACTGTGTATGAACAGTTGTAAAGTATATCGTGCAATGATATATACTGTATATGGATGTGTATAATGAAGATAATATATCTTTTTGTATTTTGCTATGTTCATGGGGAAAATCGCAAACTAATTAAGTAAAAACTTCTTTTTCTTATGTCTTGCCTATGGGGGACTCAGTAGTCCAAAGGTAAGGTGTCTGTCTCTCCATCTCAACCAAAAGGTCATGGGTTCGTGTTCCACTTACAGGGTGAAAATTTGTCTCAATTTTTTTTTTTGAGTAAAACCCAGCCTCCCCGGTCGAGGTAGTCCCATCGGAGACGGGCAATGAAGATGAGGCCTTGAGCGCAGATCACAACACTCTGTCCATGTTAAAGATCCCTTGGGTGTTTGCCGGCATTCGGGCTTAACTTGAAACTCCTACCAAAAAACCCAGAGATTACCGTAGTTGTGGATGTGGGTAAATTGTCTCTAGCTATGAACGTTGTTTACTTTTATGTGATTTAATGATAGCATAAACTATGGCCTTAAATTCGACACAGTATAGTAATTTATTGAAGTTACATAGCTGCCAACCACTACGTAAAAAAGTTATTGAGCATGTTTTTTTCCGGCTTTTAGTCCACACGTGTGTTTACCTTGAAAAGGATGTATGTGAGGATTAACTGTAAGGTTTTTATAAAGAAGCCCTCCGTTTACGACTGGGAGCTATTGGGATGAAAGTCCTGAAATGCCATTCTTTGGTTTGCAAAAGAACATATGTCGCACTTTGTCAGAAAGGACAGCGATCGACAGCCTTTTTGGTTATTTCCCTATTATAGGAGGGTTGATTTAAGTTAAATTGTTTTAAGTGTTTTCTGGAATGTCACGGGCCATTGTGCAACTTAGAATTACTTTGAGCGGTCAAAGTTTGTTTTTTTTCTATTTGGCAGCAATGAGGTCATGTTTTGATGTGCACACCTGGTGTGAGTGTGAGATTTACTCATCGTTAAGGCATACACGTGGTGTCGGCGGCCGGGTGGTTGGTGGTTTATACGGGTTTGGGATCATGACTTCCCCGAGTGTGAATCCTAGCAACGATAGGTCTGGCGTTGTGTTCCATGGGAAAGACATTTAACACGACCTTGGTTGCGATTGGGTACAAGCGCTTGCTTTGGAGTCAAAACCTGCGTCAAACTAGCATCCTGTTCATGAGGGGATTACTATCACCGATTCCTCTTTACGCTATAGAAACCAGGGACAAGCTCTGGCTCTATGGGCCACAATGGCCTTGAAGGCACTTGCCTTACTTCAAGGCATAAAATGTTCCCAGATAAAGTCACCAAAAAGATTATATAAGATATTGTTTTTATCTCAGGCCTTTTATGTATTGTCATTTATTTACTCTAGAGACAAACAATGAGAGACGATGCATGTTGAAAAATGATGAACAATGACGTAGAATAACATTGAAGGCCTGTAGGAACAAAGATGATAAGACAAATACAAAGGAAATGACAGAAAAAGAAAAAAAAACTTGGGGCACCAATGGAATTGAACTTGCGACCTCCTCGTCGGCACCCTTAGTTAGTGTGCTCTCTTTTCATAGCAAGGGCGGTGTGCTGATGCGGAGCGTGGGTTTGGTTCTGTTGGTGCCCAACGATATTCTTTTCTTCATTCTATTCCTTTGTATTTGTCTTTGTTTGTTTCTTTCTTTCTTCACCAGTTCCCATTCTATCTTTCAGTGTATGGAGTCTCTTCCTACAGAGTTTTTAATATCATTTCATGGCACTATCTCATCATTCATTAACTCGTTAATGTTGCTGCTTTCGTTTTTAGGAGGGAGATGGAAGGGAAAATAAGGAGTGAGAGGACTACCTCACAACCCACCCCACCTGTTCCCTTTCACCGCCCCCCTTCCCCCCCCCCCTCACTTTTTCCCATTCAAATCCAACCCTCCCACTTCCCATCTCAAACCAAATTTGGCAAAATTTTTTCCTACCCGCCGAATTTTCCAATCAACATGGTGAGCTGAAGCCAGATGCTCAGGTGTCAGAATTTTTTTTTTAAATCATCGGGGAGCAAATCAGTAAAAAAAAAATTAAATACTGAAATATACACTTTATGACGACAATAGAATGTGAGATCTGAGATCAAACTATGAAGAACTGATTTTATTATGCAAAACAAAGAAACCTCTTGCTGTTGAATTGTCAGAATGTAAAAACAATGCAAAGTTATCACTGGAAGGATATGCCATACTACAAGGAAAAGATACTGGACATTCACTTACACATCACAGGTTATGTAAGTGAAAATGAAGTTGTGACTTTAGAGAGTTTGACACATCGTAACTACATCATTAAGGGAATGCGGCGCTTAAATTCATGGTCCAATCAAAGGGCGAACGAGCCAGTTGGTCGGAACAATGGAGTTTGCACCCTTTGAACGGACCATGAATGATAGGATAGTGGATATTCGTCTTTTGTATAGTGGTGAGTATAATTGCACTTTCCCTCAACTTTTCGAACCCAGGGCCACATATGTATCAGGTAATAATCTTCCGATTTATGGAATAAAATGAAAATTGAAATTTTGGCGCCAAGGCCTTTGATCAGACCAGAGTAGTAGCGATGTAATAAAGTATTTACCTGCATCCACAATGAAGTAGTTTGTGGGTGCTGCTGGTAGGTCCTATTTCTTTCCTTTTTCTCTTTCACATGTAATTTTTCATCTCGTTGTTTCTGTTGCATTTTACCCTGAGATCACTGCATGTGGTGGACAGGGTAAATTCAACCAATCAAACTCTTGAGTGTTAAATTCATAAAAAAAAAGAAAGGGAAAAGGTCACTCATGCTTATGGTCTCAATACTTACTTATAACTGTACAGCTTAAATTTAGGCACAGTGCAAGATGTCTGTTCTTAAATGTATTGAATTTTTTAAATGCAAATTTATTATCGATGGTGTCAGGAACAAACTGGCCAAATCAAAAGACGCTAATTTTACAGGAGAGACAAGTAACTGAATAATTCTTTTGAAAATCGGTTTTAAATTAAAACATTTTGCAACACATGAGATGAATGGGATGTTTGTTCCAATGGGCTAATTATTTTTTTACATGAAATTAATTTATTGTAACTTTTCGGACTTGGCCATTTTTTAGACATAAAGAGATTGAAGCACCTAGCCATTGTTACCTTGACCGACCCATTGAGTTGAAAACTGACTTGGCTGTTTTGTGCTGATATGAAAAACGAAAGCTCATCTGATAAAAACGCATTTCTATAAGATAATGATATCCTCTGCTATTTTTACAGTGTAGCTTTAGTTTTTGTTAAGATGAGTAGCTATTTTTCTTAAAATGGGAAATATCAGACTTGGCCGGTTTGTGCCCGACACCATCGATAGATTAATTTTTTACATGCATTCATGCAACTTAAGTATTTTCAAAAGCATTTACTTGTTAGATTCTCTCACTGAGAGTTAAACCTAACACTCTCATTGTTTTAACATATACTACTCATTTAAATGTAAGTTTTTAAAGATGTACCATACTCTAAACATTTTTATTTATTTCAAAAGATCTTTATTTATACAAACCTTTTACAGTTCATGTATAAAAATCGTTTCAATAATATGTATTGCTTGCCATGTATACTTATGCAGTTATAATCTGGTTCAATCCATTTCAGTCCATAGACAATAGTCAAGTCGAGTCCATGTACTATGATCTTGCTCAATCATAGACTATAATCCAGTTCAGTCGATAGACCGTAATCTGGCTCAGTTTGTAGTTAAATCTGGCTAAGTCCGTAGATTATTATCTGGTTCAGTCCATAGACTATAATCCAGTTCGGGTCGATAGACCATAATCTGGCTCAGTCCGTAGATTATAATCTGGTTCAATTCGTAAATTATTATCTGGTTCAGTCCACAGACTACAATCCGGTTTTGGTTGATAGACCATAATCTGCCTCAGTCTGTAGATTATAATCTGGTTCAGTCCGTAGATTATAATCTCGTTCAGTCGAGATTATAATCTGGTTCAGTCTGTAGACTATAATCTGGTTCAGTCGTAGATTATATCATAATCGTGCTCATTCGTGCTCATTCCGTAGATCATAATCTGGTTCAGTTTGTAGATTATAATCTGGCTAAGTCCGTAGATTATTATCTGGTTCAGTCCATAGACTATAATCCGGTTCTGTCGATAGACCATAATCTGGCTCAGTCCGTAGACCAGAATCTGGTTCAGTCCGTTGAGTATAATCCTGTTCAGTCCATAGACTATAATCCATCTTGCATGTTCAATCCAGATTTGTTTGTATATTTTATGTACATTCATACTATTACAATCATATAGAAATGTGGTTTCTTAACTTGTATGGAAAAATGCAGAGAGTGTGAAAATCTCAAAGGAGAAATGTCACTGGCAGAGCCAACATGTACACAATACAAGTAAGTTGATGAGTTTGTGGATGAAGAGATAAGACAATTATGAATGGCAGGAGTTGATCTGTTAGCAGATGAAGAGAAACACCATTGTTGAATGGCAGGAGTTAATGTGCTTGCTGATGCAGAGAAAACCAATGTTGAACGGCAGAGTTAACATGTTTTCAGATAAAGGGAAAACCAATGTTGAATAGCAGGGGTCAATGTGTTTGCAGATGATGAGATCAGCCAATGTTGAATGGCAAGAAGAGAAAATCAATGTTAAATGGCAGGAGTTAATGTGTTTGCAGATGAAGAGGAAAATCAACGTTGAATGACAGGAGTAAATGTGTTTTGCAGATGGAGAGAAAAACCAATGTTGAATGACAGGAGTTAATGTGTTTGCAGATGCAGAGAAAAACCAATACTGAATAGCAGGAGTTAATGTGTTTGCAGATAATTTAGAACCAATGTTTAATGGCAAGAGAGAAAAGCCAATGTTAAATGGCAAGAGTTAAAGTGTTTGCAAATGAAGAGAAAAACTAATGTTGACTGGCAGAAGTTAACATGTTTGCAGATGAAAAGAAAATCCATTGAAACCAATGTTAAATGGCAGGAGTTAATGTCTTTGGCAAAGGATGAAATAAACCAATGTTTAATGACAAGAAGTTAAAATCAATGTTGAATGGCAGGAGTTAATGTGTTTACAGATGATTAGATCAGCCAATGGTGAATGGCAAGAAGAGAAAACCAATGTTGAATGGCAGGAGTCAATGTGTTTACACATGAAGAGGAAAACCAATGTTGAATGGCGGGAGTCAATGTGTTTGCAGATGGAGAGAAAACCCAATTTTAAATGGCAGGAGTCATGTGTTTACACATGAAGAGGAAAACCAATGTTGAATGGCGGAGTCAATGTGTTTTCAGATGGAGAGAAAACCCAATGTTGAATGGCAGGAGTTAATTTGTTTGCAGATGGGGAGAAAACCCAATGTTGAATGGCGGGAGTTAATGTGTTTGCAGATGGAGAGAAAAACCAATGTTGAATGGCGGGAGTTAATGTTTTTGCAGATGGAGAGAAACCCAATGTTGAGTGGCAAGAGTTAATGTGTTTGCAGATGGAGAGAAAACCCAATGTGGAGTGGCGAGAGTTAATTTGTTTGCAGATGGAGAGAAAACTCAATTTCGAATGGCAGGAGTCAATGTGTTTTCACATGAAGAGGAAAACCAATGTTGAATGGCAGGAGGAAATGTTTTTGCACATGGAGTAAAAAACCCAATTTCGAATGGCAGGAGTCAATGTGTTTTCACATAAAGAGGAAAACCAATGTTGAGTGGCAAGAGTTAATGTGTTTGCAGATGGAGAGAAAACCCAATGTTGAATGGCAGGAGTCAATGTGTTTGTAGAGTGAAATGAATGAAGAATGAAGGTAAAGAAGGGAATGTTAATCTTGCATTTTTATGTTTTTTGTTGTTTGTTCATTGTTTTTTAAATTTTAATTTTCCAGAAATGGTACACAGACAAGATTGATTGAAACATAGAAACAGGGCAAAAAATATATGATGTATTTATTACGATTATATACAACAGGGATATCGTTGGGATAAAAATATTTTCTCATGATACCAATAATACCATAACCCACAACAGAACAAACACAGTCAAGACAAACAAAACGAGAAATGTCTAGAATCTGAACACTTATTCAGGCATCACATAAGACTCCACCAAGGAAAACAGAACAAATGCGCCTGAGGTTTTGTGTATGACCCTTTGTCAGGCAACAAACGAGGAATATCTACACACTTAGACAGGCATTTATAATGTTTAATAATAAAAATAATGCAAGTTTGATTATGACTATGGTTTATAGTTACATTATGTATTATATATTACTGTTAATACTATTATTATTATTATTATTATTATTATTATTATTATTATTATTATTATTATTATTATTATTATTATTATTATCATTATTATTAAGTTTTGATTATAAGTTCACAATGTTTAATGTACAAAATGGACTCAATACACTACATGGACGCCTCTATGAGTAATAATGACACAGTGATCAGCGATGTGGACATTTACATAGACAGGTGACAAGGTAACCAGCACTCACACACAAGCAGTCCCACGATATTATTCAAACACACAAGCAGAACTCGATAGTCAAACACAGGCAAGGTGTCGGCCTCTCAACCAAAAGGAAGTGTGTTCAAACCCGGCCAATGGTTGAAAAGTGTTTTAGATGTTTTTTTGAGTAAAATCTACTCCCACTGGTCCAGGCAGGTTGATCGACACCTCAGTCCCATCTGAGATGGACAATGGAAATGGAGGTCCCGTGTGCAGATCACAACACTTTGAATGTTAAAGATCCCTTGGCTTTTACAAGGCAGTCCGGGCAGGATTAAAAGCCTACTCAAAATCCCCGAGATCACCTGAGTTGTGGATGTGGGTAAATCAGATCAATTCAAGCCTCTGACATCACACTGTGAGATGCCTGTATAAGTGTGTAAAATATCCTCATTTGTTGTCTGACTTTACATGCTTGTTCTGTCTTTCTTGATGAAAATGTCAGTCGTAGTTATTGTCGTTTATCACAATAATGCCGCCATACTAATACCATACCATGAAGGAAATGACATTGAACACTATTTAAGTCCCATAGGAACAAAGACGAGACAAATACAAGGAATAGACAGGGGGAGGGAAAACTGGATACCATGAGGATCGAACCAGCGACCTCTGCGTTGACATCCATCACCTTTTATGGAGTGAAGTTAGTTCGGTTGGTAGCACACTTTCCATTCATGACGAGGCGATGGATGCCAACGCAGAGTTTGCGGGTTCGATGCTTATGGTGGCCAGGTATTTTTCCCTGTCTATTTCTTGTATTTGTCTCGTCTGTTCCCATTAGGCTTTAATATTATTATTCAATGTCATTTCCTTCACATTTGACATGTCCCTTACCTCACTGTTTGTCTACTACTTATATATATACCCTGTTGCTTCCTTTTACATTTACATCTACATCTACGTATTCGTCTTACCTTACCTTCTTTTACCTATCTTTCATCTTACTGTTTCCTCTTAATTTACACACAGATCACCACAAACGATGGACAAGGTGAATTTCAATGACACTGAAAATTCATTTTCTTGGTTTTATAAAGAAATATATAAGTGCTATACAATTTCCAATCTCACTTATTGTAATGTTTTTAATGTGTTTTAATTTTAAACATTTTTATGATTAAATGAAAATGATGAAATTTAATCTCTGTTATGTTAGTTACTGTTAATTTTCTAGATATTTCTCGTTTGTTGTCTGGACGAATACACCCGAAATGTCACGTGTTTGTTCTGTCTTTATTAGTGGAGTTGTCATTTATTGTCATATTTCGCCTTTGACTTCACTCCACTGTGGCTCCTTCATATTATTGTTAATTTTCTAGTGGCTATTTTATAATGTGTGATGTGTCACAATTGTCTGTCATGAGTGTTTGTGTATAAAGTTTAAATTGTGACAAGAGTTGCGTTATACAAAATACCTATGACAAAACTTGAGTATCACGTTGTTCATGCTAATATTCATAATAATAATGATAATGATAATAACAATATTAATATAAATAATTATAATTATAAGATTAATTATTATTACAACAATAATAATAATAATAATAATAATAATAATAATAATAATAATAATAATAATAATAATAGTAATAATAATAATGATAATAATAATAATAATAATAATAATAATAATAATAATAATAATAATAATAATAGTAATGATAATAATAATAATAATAATAATAATATTAAAATAATAATAAATAATAATAATAATAATAATAATAATAATAATAATAATAATAACAATAATAATAATAATGATAATAATAGTAATAATAATAATATTAAGATACTTATAATAATAATGATAATACTAATACTACTAATAATGATAATACTAATGATAATAATAATAATAATAGTAATAATAATAATAATAATAATAATAATAATAATAATAATAATAATAATAATATAATAATAATAATAATAATAATAATAATAATAATAATAATAATAATAATAATGATAATAATAATGATAATAATAGTATTAAAAATAATAATAATAAATCATTTTTATAGAGTAGAGGAGCAGACTGAAGAATATCAGACATAATTTAGACGAGAGAGAAGTGTACAAGACCACATATTTACAATTAAACAAAGAATAGAACAATTCCTTGAGGGAAACATTGATTTACACCTCTGTTTTATTGACTTAGAAACGGCATTTGACATCGTGAGGAAGGACGATATATGGCATTCCTTAAAAGAACACAATGTGGACCAAAATCTAAACAAAAAACATTAAAAGTTTTTACAATAAACCAACATGTGCAGTGAGAGTAGCTGGAAACATATTTGAAGAATTAGATGTTGATATAGGAGTAAGACAGGGTTGTAGCCTAAGTCTTTTTTTGTTTATCACATTTATGGATTCAGTCACAAAGGCATCCTCAAAAATGAAGAAAAAGAATGTAAGTATGTGGGAAATCAAGCCATTAAACGTATCAATGCTTTCATTTGTTGATGATTTAATTCTGTTTGGAAAATCAGAAAATGGCCTTTAGTCAAATATCAACATAATGAATAATGAAGTAAATAAAAGAGGAATGAGAGCAAATGCAAAGGAAATCAAAGCAATGCTACTCAATGCTAAACTAGGGAAGCTAAACCAAAATCTTAATTTGGGCAGGGAGAATTTAGAACAAGTTCGCAGCTACAATTACCTAGGAATAATGATTAACTTAGAAGAAGAAATCAGAAATCTAAAGAGCAATGACAATATACAGGTATAACCATTTAGGAAAGTCATTAAGAGGGGAACAAGAATTGTGAACCAAAAACCAAAACTGCATACAACACAGTTTATTGTTCAACTTCAACTCCCCTCTTTGGCAGTGAAACTAGGATCTTAGACAGTAGAGAAAACAAAGTAGAGAACAAGCAGCTGAAATGAAATATCTGAGAAGAGTGTTGTTGGGAAAACTAAAAGAGACAAAATCAGACACAAAAAAGGAGATCAAACCAAAGCAGATGGCATAAAAACTAAGATAGAAAGAAATCAACTGAGATGGTTTGGGCATGTAAACAGAATAAATAAATAATACTAAAATGGTTAAATCAGTATACAGTGATAAAACCCAAGGTAAAAGACCAAAAGGCAGACCTGCAAGAAAGTGGAAAGAAGAAAACATAAAAGTAAAAGAGGCTTTGAAGCAAAAAAAGTTAAGTTTTTAGTTTACGAAGGGAAATAAATATACCAGGACAGGGCGACGAGGAGAAAGATCATTGGGCATCTAAGCTCATACAACGGAAGTTAGAATGGTAACTGAAGAAGAAAGAAAGGCAAACACCAGCGACAAACAAAACGTGGATAATGTGACGTCACTTCCTATGTTTTGCCCCCACATTATCATGAAGTCAAATTGCATTGACTCGACCTTGAAATAAGCAAATTGTCCATTTAAAAACACATCGTTGCATTTTGTTACGACAATAGTCTCGAGACAAATCGCAATGTTGCCATTGAATTGAATAAGGCTGACGTCGGTCTCGTTTACCTCCCTTTGCATTATATCGCTTAGCTCTTTGGCCAAGTCGAGGTAGAATGACGCGTTGTGTTTAAGTTTATGCAAGTACTTGTTGACACGATATTGATAAATGTAAAGCAATGCGCTGTGGTTGCTATTGTCTGGATCGTAGTTCTCTCGACACTGGAGAGACAGCGTAACTTGCGGACGCATCTGTCGTAGAGCGCCTTGAACGACATTCATAAACTGATTGGCTTCTTGGGCAGTTTTACTCTCAGTGTGCACAGTGAGCCATAGACTTAGAGGATCAGAGCACGTTCCGTCTAAGTACACGTACTCCGTCGTGCATTTGACTGCGAGTTAGCATGTGAACTTTGAAAGTCCTGTGACGTTTTCGAGTTCCTCAAGACAATAGAATTCCTCCCAGCCACTCGTATTCCGGAAGTTGTCCAGAAACACTTCTGACTTCTCGTTTACGTTGACTAGCAGTAGCACAGAAAAAGCGTAATCATCGAAATTCGCTTTGAAGGCGCTCTCAGGAAAATACACCTTGCACTCACTGACTCCGAACTCTTCACTGCCTGAAAATAGGTGACCTGCTGTAACAGTTACAGTCTCCAATAAGTCAACCGGAAAACTATCATTTCCACTCGCCGTAGTGGTAAGGTATTGGATGAAGGGTAGAACTCGTCGTTTGAATGCGGCGGAGACCACGAAAGAAGTTTGGCTTTCAGATAACCACAGAACAAAGATCTATCCCTGACTTCCAGTTGTCTCAGATCGCTACAAGCTGCGCTTTCAGCCGACATGCATCGAATTTGCACGTTTGAGAGGCAACCGCGCGCTTTGACGCCCCTCGGTGGTTGGTCGACTAGGTAAGGTTTGAGTCTTTTGCTGGCGTTTCCTGTGGAAATAAAGGTGTATAATAATATGTCCATGCCCATGCCTTGATAGCTCTTATTCTGGCCCTTGATTTTCTTGTTCTATTTTCTTCCCTTGTTGTTAAGGCCTACGACGTTTTTTGTTGTTGTAGATGTAGACGTGATGGTTGTGGAGAACTGGAGACCGCTGTCAGAAACGACAAGCAGGCGAGCGTCTTGCAAGTTTTCCTTGTCAGTCAAAAGCCAGTCTGCGTTGGGGGAGGGGAAAGGTAGGAGGTGGGAGAGGGGGCGAGGGGTGGGATTGGGGGGGGGAGGGGGTGGGAGGAAATGAAACCCGAGATTTGAAGGTTTTTTTTTGTTTGGAGAGAAGAGAGAGAGAGAGAGAGAGAGAGAGAGAGAGAGAGAGAGAGAGAGAGAGAGAGAGAGAGAGAGAGAGAGAGAGAGAGAGAGAGAGAGAGAGAGAGACAGAGACAGAGACAGAGAGAGAGACAGAGAGACAGAGAGAGAGACAGAGACAGAGAGAGAGAGAGACAGAGAGAGAGAGACAGAGAGAGAGACAGAGAGAGAGAGGGGGAGGCTAGGTAGGACTGGATATTTGTGCAATTTTGTATCGATCATCTGGTGGAACTGAAAAAGCCTAATCGATAGAAGACGGGACAGAACAAGAACAGAGAATGTTCGAACAGAATCATGTCTTCAACCACATGAATGAAGGATAAGAAACATTGTCTGCTCCATCAGTTTCATCACCAACGAAGAAGGGGGTGGGATGTGGTAGACAAGAGGCAAGGTATTGACCAAGGTCTTGGGTTCCAGCCATGACGGTAGTTGAATAAATTTTCCTTTTTTTTTTTCGAGTAAAATCTCCCCCCCCCCCCCCCCCCCCCCCCCAGCCTCTGGTCCAGGTAGGTGGGTCGACACCTAGTCCCACCGGAGACGGACGATAACATTAAAAATGAGGTTCCGTGTTTAGATCACAGCACTCTGTCTGTGCATGTTAAAGATTTATTGGCTGGTTACAAGGCAGTCCATGCAAAACTAAAACTCCTGAGATCGCCTTAAATTAAATGTGGATGTCCGTAAAAATGATGATGATGATGATGAAGATGGTGATAACAATGATTTTTATAATTTATATGATTGATAATGTTGATGGTGGTAAAATGGTGATGATAATCATGATGATGGTGACGATTTTT
The DNA here is from genome assembly GCA_037039925.1 of Doris montereyensis. Lineage (NCBI taxonomy): Eukaryota > Metazoa > Mollusca > Gastropoda > Nudibranchia > Dorididae > Doris > Doris montereyensis. The sequence continues at coordinate 9,588 of JAXRKP010001344.1, read as the reverse complement.
ATTGCAGTGGGAATGTTGAAGATGATGCTGAAGATGATGATGATGATGAGGATGACGTTAGTGATGATGATGATTTTTAATGATGACCATATTAACGACACAAAGACACGCACACACACACACACACGCACGCACGCACGTATGCACACAATCAAAGCAAGCCATTTGGACCAACCATCGTTGTTGTTGTTGTTGTTGTTGCCACATCCTGTCATGACAGCGACATCCCCAATGCATTCAATGTTCACACCTATCAAATCTTTCCCGTGGTGTGCCAACGCCGCCTCGTGGCCCTCACCACACGCATCCTGGTGAGTGGTGGTCAGGAGCAGTAGTCGCCGTACACATGGCACAGGGTGTCACACGAACACAACAATAGGTCTGTGGACGTTGAGATTTTGATTTGATTTGATTTCATTTGATTTGATTTGATTTGATTTGATTTGATTTACTTACATCCACATCTAAATGTGATCTCGGATTGTTTTTAAAAAATATGATTTGTTTGATTTTTCCCCGACTGCCCTGTAACCTGAGCCAAAAGGATCTTTAACGAGCACATAATTTTATTGTGATCTGCACACGTGATCTCCTATTTTATCGTCCGACTCCGATGGGACTAGGTGTCGATCCACCTACCTAGATCAGGGGTCCTCTCTCTCTCTCTCTCTCTCTCTCTCTCTCTCTCTACTCTGGCTATCTCAATCTCTCTCTCTCTGGATCTCTCTCTCTCTCTCTCTCTCTGTCTCTCTCTCTCTCCTCTCTCTGTCTCTCTCTCTCTCTCTCCTGGTCTGATCTCTGTATAATGTGTGTGCCTTCGTCTGTCAGTATGTCTCTGTCTGTCTGTCCGTCTGTCTCTCTCTTTCTCTCTCTCTCTCTCTCTCTCTCACCTACCTCTCTCTCTCTCTCTCTCTCTCTCTGTCTCTCCTGTCTTTGTCTCACTCTCTTTTCCCCTCTGTCTCCCTTTCTCTGTCTGTTTGTTTGTTTGTCTGTCTGTCTCTATGTTTGTCTCTCCCCCTCTCCTCTCTCTCTCTCTCTCTCTCTCTCTCTCTCTCTCTCTCTCTCTCTCTCTCTCTCTCTCTCTCTCTCTCTCTCTATCTATCTATCTATCTATCTATCTCTATCTCTCTCCCTTTTCTCGCTATACTATATTTTCGTCTGTTAATGCAATACCAAAGCTAAAAACTATATTGAAACACAATAACATGATAAAATTGCAAGTAACTATCATGATATTAGGTTCTCTTCTCGCACAGTGTATATCTGTGTCCATTTTCAAATTGAATTTTCCCCCACAATGCACTTGGCACGAGTCGATATCCTCCAGCATGACTTGTCGAGATGGTGCCAGGCTGACGGACATTTGTCGAGAGCTTGTTTGGAATCGATGTCACCTATGTAGAGATGGAACGGAAAGATGGAGTTCTTTAAGATGAGATAATAAGATACAACTTTATTGTTCAATAGTGGCACATTGTTTTGGTGTTATAATACCTTGAATACAATATATGCAATACAACACACTTTTACTATAAATGAATTATTCTTCACACACAAACAGCTTACAAACAATTCAGTATTACGAAATTAAAACATGTCTAACATAGCAACAAAAGAATTTTTTTTCTTCTAATACATAGAAACGTAATCATTGCAGGGAAAAAAAGATAAGATAATTTTATTGATCTCAGATGAGAAAATTGACTTGGTCACAAGATTCAATTTTACAAAGCTACAAACACGTGACTATTTTAACACTAAAATACAACTAAAATAGGTATAGAAAGGGGAAGTGAATGAATGAGGGGCTATGGAAAAATGGAAAAAATGTCACTTGAACTTTAAACAGTTGTACTGTCAGTGACAGTGTCACGTTACAAATGAAGTTCGCATTCAGACATTCTATCTGATGTAACATAGAAAAAATACAATATGTATTTGAATGTAGGTGAATATATGTGGAACAATGTCAATGTTTGTGCTCACTTTGGAACAGTTTATAATTTTACATTTCTCAGACGGTGTGGTTTAATAATCTATAAGCGAATTCTAACCACGATTGGACTATCATCGGACACAATGAAATACCCGACCTTGCAACACGCCAAAAAAAGTACAATTTTGACTTCATCAATTCATCACGTAGATGATAATGCTTGCCTTCAGCAATTCATCACGTAGATGATAATGCTTGCCTTCAGCAATTCATCACATAGATGGTAATGTTTGGCTTCATCAATTCATCACGTAGATGATAATGCAAAAGACATGTTTTGACTTCATCAATTCATCACGTAGATGATATGCTTGACTTCATCAATTCATCACGTAGATGATAATGCTTGACTTCATCAATTCATCACGTAGATGATAATGCTTGACTTCATCAATTCATCATGTAGATGATAATGCTGGTGACTTCATCAATTCATCACGTAGATGATAACTTCATCAATTCATCACGTATGTTTTGACTCACATCAATTCATCACGTAGATGATAATGCTTGACTTTTCATCAATTCATCACGTAGATGATAATGCTAGCTTCATCAATTCATAATGTAGATGATAATGCAAAAGACATGAAGGCATAAGTCAGCGTAGTCCATTACTTGATTACGTTGAAATGATGATTGTAACCTGATACACAACGTTGAACTAGCGCAAACAACAAGCATGATGGCCGCCATCTTGGTTCATTGTTTAGAAATCAAAGGTTCACGTTGCCACGGGATGTGACGTCAGACCCTTCAACCCTATTGGTGCATGGACATAACCAGTGTCCTTGTTAGTGGATGTCCTCTGATCACGGCAACACCACCCTGTACACGTTAAAAAAATCACATTGTCATGGCTGTTGCAGGGCAATCTGAGCAAAATTGAAGAAAATCATATCAACCGCCCCTCCCCTCGCCCCCTCCCGCTTCCTTTCTTTCTTTCTTTCTTCATCAGTTCCCGTTCTAACTTTTGGTGTATGGGTTCAGATGCCGGAAATGATCTTTCTCCATGATGCCCTGTCCTGACATTTCCTGTTCCTTTCCAAAAAGTTAAATTTATATGCTTCAATGCCTCTATTATATCTTCTTCCCACTTTCTCCGAGGTCTGCCATTTGGTCTTTTACCTTGGGCTTTAGCACTGTATACTGATTTAGCTATTTTATTGTCATTCATTCTGTTTGCATGCCCAAACCATCTCAATTGATTTGTTTCTATCTTAGTTTCTTTTGCCATCTGCTTTGGTTTGATCTCTTTTTGTTGTGTTTCTAATTTTGTCTCTTTTTGTTTTCCCTACTACTTTTCTTATATATTTCATTTCAGCTGCCTGTACTCTACTGTATTCTCTACTGTCTAAGGTCCAGGTTTCGCTGCCATAGAGGAAAGTAGGATAATGAACTGTATTGTATACTGCCATTTTGGTTTTTGTTGACAATTCTTGTTTACCTACAAATGCTTTTCCTAGATGGTTATATATTGCACTTGCCTTTTTGATTCTCTGGCTGATTTTTTCTCTTAGTTTTCCCTCTGAGATAATCATTACTCTTAGGTAATTGTAGCTTCGAACTTGTTCTAAATTCTCCCTGCCCAATTTAAGATTTTGTGTTTTAGCTTCCTATTACTAGCATTGTTTTGGTTTTCTTTGCATTTACTCTCATTTCTCTTTTATTGAGTTCATTGTTCATAATGTTGATATTATACTGAAGGTCACTTTCTGATTTTCCAAACAGAACTAAATCATCGGTAAATGAAAGCATTGATACATTTACTGGTTTGAGCTTCCACATACCTACATTCAATTCCTTCATTTTTTAGGATGCCTTTGCGACTGAATCCATAAATGTGATAAACAAAACAGGACTTAACATACAACCCTGTCTTACACCTATATCTACATCAAATTCCGCAGATAAGTTTCCAGCTACTCTCACTGCACATGTTGGTTTATTGTAAAAACTTTGAATGGCTTCTATTTTTGCTTTGTGTTCTTTAAGGAATGCCATAGTTCGTCCCTCCTCACGGTGTCAAATGCCCTTTGTAAGTCAATAAAACAGAGGTGCAAGTCAATGTTTCTCTCAAGGAATTTTTTAAATTATTTGTCTAATTGTAAATATGTGGTCTTGTACACTTCTTCCTGGTCTAAATCCACTCTGATGCTCTTCAATCTGATCCTCTACTCTTTTCCTTAGTCTCATTTCCAGTATCCTGGCATATACTTTTCCTGGAACGCTAAGTAGTGATATCCCTCCATAGTTTGAGCATTCCATAGTTGATCCTTTCTTATGTATTGGTACTACCGTTCCCTTTTTCCAGTCGTCTGGCACCTGTTTGGACTTCCATGCTTGTTGGCATATTGCATGTAATAGTTTGTCTGCCTCTCTCCCTTGGTTTTTAATCCATTTCTGGATAAACTTGATCTGCTCCTGGGCTTTTCCTAATTTCACTTTTCTTATAGCTGTTTGGATTTCTTCCATTGACATATCTACATCTTCAGCTGTCTCATCTGGATTACTTGTTACTCTTACTAATTGATCTTTACTCCTTGTTTCATACGTTCTGGAGGGATTATGTAATTGGTGAAAATGCTTTCTCCATGTTTCCATGATTTCACTGTCTTCTTTCATTATTTCTCCTTTGGCATTCTTAATTTGTCGTATTGGGCATGCTTTGGTCTTTCTCATGCTCTTCATTGCCCCCAGAACAGCTTTTGATTTCCTTGATAGCTTTCTTGAAGTCTTTGTCCAAACTCTTCCCATTGTTCCTGTTTTGCTTTCCTACCTTCCCCTTTGGCGATAGTTCTTTTATTCACGTAATCTATCCTATCCTCTGGTCTCTTTGTTTGCAAGTATTTCTTCCAGGCATCCTTCTTTTCTTTGATCTTAGTTTTGACATTCTCATTCCACCATGCTGTTCTTTTTCCTATCTCCTTTAATTTGTTTCCTACCACATACCTCTTCAGTACAACTGAGGAGTGTTTCTTTATACATTTGCCACTTTTCTTCTATTGTGCTATCATTCAGATCCATCTGTCTTTCACTGATAAATCTTTTTATCCTAGATTGGTATACCTGTTTTACTATTGGTTTATTTAGTTCCTCTATTTTGAGTTTAGTAGCTTTCTTCTCTTTCCTTTTCTGTTTGTTTTCTTCAGTCAGTAATCTCATTTTGGCAATCACTAGGTGATGATCACTAAATATTTCTGCTCCTCTATTTACTCTTGCATCCAATGTACTGTAAAAAAAGGGAGCTGCTAACTATTATGTAGTCTATGATTGACTTTTCACACCTGTCTTCATTTTACTCTTGTATATTTGTGGATATCTTTATGAGGAAAAAAATGTGTTTGCTATTTTCATGTTATTCTTTAGGCAAAATCTATTAGTCTCTCTCCATTTGGAGAAGTTGTTGTCTCTCCTTCTTTACCTATTACTCCTCCTGATGTTTCTACATTGTTGCCTACTCTAGCGTTTAAATCTCCTAAAACCATTAGTTCCTGTTTGTGTTTAAGATTCTCTGCAGCTATTTGTAAATCGTTTTCGAAGGTATCTTTTTCTTCTTTGAGTGGCATCTTCGTTTGGTCCATAAGCTATTAATAATTTAATTTCTCTTCCTTTTGGTTTAATATTTACCTCTAATAGCCGTGGGCTTATAAATTTCCAGCTTTCTAGTAGCTTTTCATGCCTTTTATGCACTAGGAGACCTACTCCTGCTCTAGCTCTATCTTTGACATCTACTCCTGAGAAGATTAAAATATGATTTGGTCCTACATTTTCTATTCCTTGTCCTTTTTCTTTGTTTCTGTAATAGCCAAAATGTCTACTTTGAATTTTTCCATTTCTTCAACTAATTCTAACTCTTTTCCATTTATTGCCCTAACATTCCATGTTCCAAAATCACAGTCCGTGTTCTTTTCCATTTTCGTCTTCGAAAGGTCAAGCCGGTTATATTATGTTTATTTCTCTGAATCAGTTTGGTTTTGGATAAGCAGGGGATTAGCCCACTGTACCTAGGTAGATGGTGGGGCTGCCACCTTGAATGCCCCCTACCAGGCCTTGTTATTTTCTGTCAGGATTAACTCCCTTAGCCTTTGGTCATTCAAGACCAGCCTGCAAGGCATTAGGTTGTTATTTTCTGTCAGGGTTAAATCCCTTAGCCTTTGGTCAACCAAGACCAATTTGCAAGGCAGCAGGTTGTTTTATGTCAGGGTTAACTCCCCTTAGCCTTTGGTCAGCCAAGACCGACCTGCAAGGCAGCAGGAGACTCGTGGAGGGCGGGATCATCTTACCATTGGGGTACAGGTGCTATTACCTGTCCGCTTCCCAAGATCACCTTTGTTGCGGCTATATTGATAAATCAATAAATTACCCATGGACTCTCATAGACTTGCCATGTTCACCATCCCCACTACCTCACACCTTCACTCAATCATTCACGATGTCGCCCAAATTTCTATACAGTATCGATTCTTTTGATTGTTTTGCTGTTTTTTTTGTGTGTTTTATTTTAAGAGGAGGGACGGGGCAACGGGTACATCTCTGACCAGGTTGTTGTTTCTACCAGTGTTTCAAACTAATTGTTTGTTGTGCCGCTTTAACAGCCTCACCTCTAGCCTCAACGAATTTTTAGCCAACGCACCGCCATTACGACACAAAGAGCTCTGACCAGGTTTCATTTCGCCAACCATACATCTCTGGTTTTCATTTCGCCAACTGACACACACCATACATCTCTGACCAGGTTTCATTTCGCCAACTGACATACGCCAGGAATATTTTGACATACATCTCTGACCAGGTTTCATTTCGCCAACTGACATACATCTCTGACCAGGTTTCATTTCGCCAACTGACATACATCTCTGACCAGGTTTCATTTCGCCAACTGACATACATCTCTGACCAGGTTTCATTTCGCCAACTGACATACATCTCTGACCAGGTTTCATTTCTGACAACTGATTTCATACATCTCTGACCAGGTTTCATTTCAACTGACATACATCTCGACCAGGTTATCTTGTGACATAGATGACAACTGACATCTTCAATCAGGTTTCACCACTGACATATCACTCATGTCTGCTAATCGTTTCTCCAAGGAAAGGTCCGACAAAACTGTCACTGTGCTCATTTGAATACAAGGCCCTGACGTCTGGAAGGATTCAAGCTGTCAACCCGGTACCTATGACCCCCTGACATGAGAGACGGCATTTGAAAGACATCTAAAGACTTACTCCACATGCGGTTTGATTAATGATTTCCCCTTAAGGTACCAAGATCCACTTGAAATTGACTAAGGTGATTTCGGGGTTTTATTGATAGGGTGATTTAAAACTTTGTCCTTAATCCCCTGTAAACAGCCAATGGAATCTTTGATGTTTTGTACAGTGTGCTGTGATGTGCACACGGGACCTCCACTTTGATTGCCTATCTCCGATGAGACAAGGTGTCGAACGGCAGGCTTGAACCCCCTCAACAGACTCTTTCTCTCTCTCTCTCTTCTCTCTTCTTCTCTCTCTTCTCTCTTCACACTCTTTCTGACGCTCGGTTCCCTCCCTCCCTCCCTCGAAACTCTCTCTCTCTCTCTCCATCTCTCTCTTTATTGGTCTCTTCTTCCCTCTTCTTCTCTCTAATCTGATAATGATAATCTCTCTCTAATCTCTCTCTACTCTCTTTAATGATATTCTCTCTAATAATCTAATCTAATCTCTTACTCTCTTAATTTTCTGATAGCTCTCTGAATCGACCTGTGTGTTTTTATTCTCTACCACTACCTGTACTAACTGTCATACTAACGATTACTGATCGTTCTGGATAATCTTTGCCTAATATAATACTATTATATATGTATAAAGTATAAATATGTGAAAGGAGAGAAACGGGTGAAGATGAGGCAGAGTGGTACTGATAATGATGGTATAGCGGCTTTAGATTATACATGATGTTATAAATAGTATAGTATTCATATATTTTGATTCCAGTTGTGAAAATTTAACCAATTACGACAGCGGCATTCACTCCACTCATTGCCAAAACTTCCAACATATTTTTGATGTTGTTTCTATAATAATGTTAATAATAATATTACTAATACTGCTACTACTACTAATAATAATGAGAATAATAATAATAATTATAATACGATAAAAATTATTATAATAATAATAATTATAATAATAATAATAATAATAATAATAATAATAGTAATAATAATAATAATAATAATAATAATAATAATAAGAGATGATTTTAATAAATAACAATAATAAAATTATAATAATAATAAAAGACTTCTACTAATAATATTAATAATATTAATGATAATAATTTTAACAGTAATAATAACAATAATAATAGTCATAATAATAATACATCAATATTTCCACGTACTGTGGTTTCTCTGCGCTTTGTAGGTATAGCCGTCCACGCTCTCCCCTCTTGTTCTGGACCGGTGCGATCTCTGGTTGAATGCTGTGGCTGTTATGGTTGGTTGTGTGCATTCTTATAACATAGTAAAGACAATAATTGATTTCTGGTCTTTCGCGATTGTGGTAATGACAATAATAATAATACTCTTAATAATAAAACTAATAATAATAATAATAATAATAATAATAATAATAATAATAATGATAATAATAATAATAATAATAATAATAATAATAATAATAATAATAATAATAATAATAATAATAATAATAATAATAATAATAATAATAATAATAATAATAATAATAAGAACCAGTATTGCATTTTAATGCGCCATCCCTTTAATCCTCTTATAGTAGGACGATCAATTACAGGTTAATAATTGAATTATTAATAGTATGCATGTTATTATGATACAAGTACGCATATTATTGATAATGTAATTTCATATTGTAAGGAAGCCATCAGCTGGACTGTCTCACAATGAAGGATTATGGAGATCCAGCCATGCCTCCCCTCAGTCGTAGGGGTCCACTAAGAGCTGGTGGACATTTGTGTGAGGGGTTCCTCAAGTTGGGGGAGAGACGCGAGATGAGGCTTGCTTATATTTACCAAACAAGCTTTTCAATACTTATCACGACCATATGTGTGGGATACATAATATGTAGTATGATGTCTGCCTGTACGTATGCCTGCTTGTTATTTATTAGCTCCGTCAACTATTCTCGCCATATACACGTAATTACAGCTGACATGTACTGACGCTTCCTTTTCTGATAAGTTATCACCTAAATGCTCTTCCAACTCAAACCTTTCCAGTACGATAGCAATAGACCTCGTACTAACAAAATGCCACTTAGTAAAGACCACGTGCAAAATTTCGGATTGTGGCGAAGGACACTCCATTAGGGAGTGGGACAGTGGGTGGCCTCCCCTGGACTCGGGATGGCAATAGGTTGTGGCTCGACCTCGCATAGTTGGAGTCGAGACATTTCCAACATCCACGGGAGCAGGGACATTAGGACTAATGCTAACAAATCTAGGAGTTGACATAACCACCAGCATGGTTTTAAACGCTCAACCACATTCACGGAGAAACACGCAGTCACAAACATAGCATGAAACAAGTTATCGAGAGTAAGGTAGCTCGACAATCATAAACT
>JAXRKP010001343.1:130000-135000 GCA_037039925.1 Doris montereyensis | reverse complement strand
CCCCGACCCCGCTCCCTGACCCGCCCCCTGACCCTGACCCTAACCCTGATCGTTCGAAAGGAAATTTTACCCTGGCAAGAATACAGCACCCAACCTAACCTCGCACAACACACTTGTTATGCCGGATGGTCAACAAACCCTTCGATGCCCGGTTTCAGTCAGGCGCAGGCCTGTATGAACAGGTTAAAATGGGACCGTGTTATTACAAAATTTATATTAGGAAAGCTGGTCGTGCCCTCAATGAAACCGATGATTCTGTTCTTAAGTTTTGGACTCTGGCCTGACCCAAACATGCGCAGCGAACTGGACAGAATTGAAGCCTGGCCTAAGAACCCAAGCAGTGGGGAAGATTTTTAAACCATTCCAAGTCTGTTCAGCTACTGACGCCCAAGGTTCGATCCAGAAGGAACAACTTCTATCGGGGTCCCACTGGGCCTCCCTGGCCGAGTTAGTAACCCTTGGTTTGGTTTCAATTATTATCCTTCTTCTAGCCCCATCAACGGCATCCAAGTTGGCCTGTCGAAAGTCCTGCGCCATTTATTTTCGTCTGGGTGTGTATTAGCCATGACCAGGACATGTGGTTGTTTGAACTGCCTGGCCTGACCTGGCCTGGCGAGAATGGCCTGGCCTGGCCTGGCCTGGCCCTGGCCTGATACCCCAGTTAATATAATCCTGGTTTGGCCTGTTATATGGAACCTGGCCCTGGCCTGGCCTGGCCTGGTGTAGGCTATGGCGGCCTGGCCTGGCCACTTGAGAGGCCTAAAGCGTTCCTGGCCTTGCATTCATGGTCTGGCCTGGAAGGTTTTGCCTGGCCTGGCCTGGCCTACGTCCAGCATTACTATTATTTTACGTTTGCCTGGCCTGGCTTGAGTTTGGCCTACCTGGCTTTTCTGGCTGGCCTTGAGATTGGCTGGCTGTAAATTCATTCTTTAAGTCTGTTATCATCCTTGCCCTTCCTTTCCCTGAGCCAGTATTTTGTACTGTTTTGTTGAACATCGAGAAGGCCTACCGGTCTGGCCCTCTGTTAGGATATACTTTGTCTAGCCCTGGCGCCTGGCCTATTTTTTTTTTGCAGTATTTCCATACATCCTCCCAGCCTGGCCTGGCCTGGTTGACTTTGTTGGAATTCCTATTTCTGAGCAGCACTCTGGCCTTCTTTTGACAGTAAGTCTTGTTTGGCCTGGCCAGAGCGTTCCCAGACAAGACCGTCGAATCTATGAAGAAGCTGGCCTGGCCATACACCACTCCTGGCCTGGCTGGAATTGTGAAGGCTTCTGGCCTGGGAGAAGGAATGATGAGATGATTATCGACACCTGGCCCTGGCCTGGCCTGGCCTGGCCTGACCGAGCCCAAAACTGAACCCTGGCCTGGCCTGGTACAAACAAGACATCAGAGCTGGGGGTGGCCTGGCCCTGGCCTGGCCTGGCCTGGCCTGGCCTTTTTCCTGGCCTGGCCTGGCCTGGCCACCCAGAAATCTGGCCTGGCCTGGCCTGGCCTGGCTGGCCTGGCCTGGCCTGGCCCTGGCCTGGCCCTGGCCTGGCCTGTACACCCTGAAGCCTGGCCTGGCCTGGCCTGGTCTATCACGTACACCCAGAAGTCTATCCTGGCCCTGGCCCTGAAGTCTATCAAGTACACCCAGGCCTGGCACGTACACCCTGAAGTCTATCAAGTACACCCAGAAGTCTATCCTGGCCACCCTGAAGTCTATCAAGTACACCCAGAAGTCTGGCCTGGCCACCCAGAAGTCTATCCTGGCCACCCTGAAGCCTGGCACTGGCCACCCAGAAGTCTGGCAAGTACCCCCAGAAGTCTGGCCTGGCCCTGGCCTGGCCTGGCACGTACACCCAGAAGTCTATCAAGTACACCCAGAAGTCTATCAAGCACGCCCTGAAGTCTATCAAGTACACCAGAAGTCTATCAAGTACACCCAGAAGTCTATCAAGTACACCCAGAAGTATATCAAGTACACCCAGAAGTCTATCAAGTACACCCAGAAGTCTATCAAGTACTGCCCTGGAGTCTATCAAGTACACCCAGAAGTCCTATCAAGTACACCCTGAAGTCTATCAAGAAGCCACACCCAGAAGTCTATCAAGGCCACCCAGAAGTCTATCAAGTACACCCAGAAGTCTATCAAGTACACCCAGAAGTCTATCAAGTACACCCAGAAGTCTATCAAGTACACCCAGAAGTCTATCACGTACACCCAGAAGTCTATCAAGTACACCCAGAAGTATATCAAGTACACTGAAGTCTATCAAGTGGCCCTGAGTCTGGCCCTGGCCACCCAGAAGTCTATCAAGGCACACCCAGAAGTCTATCAAGTACACCCTGAAGTCTATCAAGTACACCCAGAAGTCTATCAAGTACACCCAGAAGTCTATCAAGTACACCCAGAAGTCCTATCAAGTACACCCAGAAGTCTATCAAGTACACCCAGAAGTATATCAAGTACACCCAGAAGTCTATCAAGTACGCCCTGGCCCTATCAAGTACACCCAGAAGTCTATCAAGTACGCCCAGAAGCCTATCAAGTACACCCAGAAGTCTATCACGTACACCCAGAAGTCTATCAAGTACACCCAGAAGTCTATCAGTACACCTGAAGTCTATCCCGTACACCCAGAAGTCTATCACGTACACCCAGAAGTCTATCAAGTACACCCAGAAGTCTATCAAGTACACCCAGAAGTCTATCCTACACCCAGAAGTCCTATCAAGTACACCCAGAAGTCTATCAAGCACGCCCTGAAGTCTATCCCTACACCCAGAAGTCTATCAAGTACACCCAGAAGTCTATCAAGTACACCCAGAAGTGGCCCAAGTACACCCTGAAGTCTATCAAGTACACCCAGAAGTCTATCAAGTACGCCCTGGAGTCTATCCTGGCCACCCAGAAGTCTATCAAGCCCACCCAGAAGTCTATCAAGTACCTGGCCCAGGTCTATCAAGGCCACCCAGAAGTCTATCAAGTACCCCCAGAAGTCTATCAAGGCCACCCAGAAGTCTATCAAGGCCCACCCAGAAGTCTATCAAGTACACCCAGAAGTCTATCAAGTACACCCAGAAGTCTATCAAGTACACCCAGGCCTATCAAGGCCACCCAGAAGTCTATCAAGTACACCCAGAAGTCTATCAAGTACACCCAGAAGTCTATCAAGTACACCCAGAAGTTTATCAAGTACACCCAGAAGTCTATCAAGTACACCCTGAAGTCTATCAAGTACACCCAGAAATCTATCAAGTACGCCCTGAAGTCTATCAAGTACACCCAGAAGCCTGGCAAGTGACACGCCCTGAAGAAGGTCTGTCCCAAGCACGTGACGGATATCGAGTACCTTCACGACACCTCGAACAAGTCTGCCGGAGAACTGAAGGTGATGTTCCCGGCCGGGAAGAAGTTTCGGCCTGCCCTATATCATCTTCGATACCACCGTATGGACCTGGACCAAGAAGAGGGCCAACCACGACCGATTTGAAATCTGCGGTGGTATCGAGACCTTCACGTACAACCCGGTGAGTAAGACGGACGATGCGATGAAGAAGATATCAAAATTACCTGGTGTCTGCCGGCCCTGGCCCTGGCCGAGAAGACGCCTGGAGTGATCACGATCAAGTTCGAGGAGAACAACCGGTTCCGGCTTCCTCTTACGTGTTTTGATAGACCTGGTTGGATGGTGAAGATGTGTGACAAAAAGAAGACTATTAAAAGGGCTACGATAAGGAACGAGTTCCATATACCGTCTACCGAGAAGCCCGATCCGGTTGTTGAAGGCCTCCCTTGTGTCACTGGGATAGAGTACCCTTGCAAGAAGACTGGTGCGGAAGTTAAAGGATCGGTCAAAGCGTGGCTATCCAAGGCCACCGGACCCAAACTGTGTTTGAAGACTCAGAATATGGAGAAGACGTGTGAATCGACTGAAAGGGCCACTGTAGAAGATGAGGATGAGGATAAGGATATCGATATGGTCATGGAGGGGCGGGATCTGGAGTGGGGAGTGTATCCTACCGGACGATGTGATCAAAGAACTGGAGTTCACCTCGGACGAACTCGAGAACACCGACGTGTTGAACTGGGTCTATAGCGCGTATACTACTAGGCAAAGCCCGGAGTCAGGGAATGGGAAGACTATATATACTTGTTCACCTTCGATGCATTGATGGCATTTAGATACTACAAAGCAAGTCCCAAGCTGCCAGAACGATGGACATTTTTTACTTATTGGATGAATGCGTTTACACCATGGAATTTAAGGACTTTCTTAACAAGACCAGTCTAGGGTGGAAAAGTGATCGCCAACCCTCTTCGATACAAGTCCACCCCAAGGTCCTTTTGGTGAAGAACGGGTACCTCTAACGACCTTTTCAGAAGTGTTCTTCGATCATGGCACGAAAGATGACCTTCCTGATGTCCAGAGTTGCCGATGCTGTCGTAAAGCTGCGAACGGGTGGCGAGAAAATCCCCAATCGGTCGATAAATCTGGAGGCGGATATCGCGGCCCTGGCCTGTGGTTCGCGAACAGCCATGTGGAGAGACCGATAGCTGCGAGCAAAGTCTCTCCGAGTTTGGGGCCACACCTGTGGTTCGCGAACAGCCATGTGGAGTTGGATTGGACAAACCCACCACCTCGTCTGGGGTTCGTACGGTGACTTCCGATCGACAAATATTGACCAGTTGGTCGAAGTCTTTCGGCCGAGCAAAGGGTGTTGATGCGGTTCCACCTGATTATGCCATGACCCCTTTCAAGTGACGTTTACAAACTTCCAAACCTGGTCGAGAAGACGTTTCGGCCTCCCTGGCCTGGAATGGATACCCCCCCCCTGGCCAACAATCCATCTGGAATCGACGAAGGGTTGAATGACGCGTCTGTTTCTTGTGGGGGATTTTTAAGCTTGAAAAAGTAAAATTATAACACAACACCGAACCAACCCAGGCTCGCTCGAGGTACCAAAGACCGACAAGCTCGAACCAAGACATGATGTTATATCCTGTTTGATAC
>JAXRKP010001343.1:12500-122500 GCA_037039925.1 Doris montereyensis | reverse complement strand
ACCCAGAAGTCTATCAAGTACACCCAGAAGTCTATCAAGTACACCCAGAAGTCTATCAAGTACACCCAGAAGTCTATCAAGTACACCCAGAAATCTATCAAGTACACCCAGAAGTCTATCAAGTACACCTGAGTCTATCCACCCAGAAATCTATCAAGTACGCCCAGAAGTCTATCAAGTACACCCAGAAGTCTAAATCTCTATCAAGTACACCCAGAAGTCTATCAAGTACACCCAGAAGTCTATCAAGTACACCCAGAAGTCTATCAAGTACACCCAGAAGTCTATCAAGTACACCCAGAAATCTATCAAGTACGCCCTGAAGTCTATCAAGTACACCCAGAAGTCTATCAAGTACGCCCTGAAGAAGGTCTGTCCCAAGCACGTGACGGATATCGAGTACCTTCACGACACCTCGAACAAGTCTGCCGGAGAACTGAAGGTGATGTTCCCGGCCGGGAAGAAGTTTCGGATGCCCTATATCATCTTCGATACCACGGTATGGACCTGGACCAAGAAGAGGGCCAACCACGACCGATTTGAAATCTGCGGTGGTATCGAGACCTTCACGTACAACCCGGTGAGTAAGACGGACGATGCGATGAAGAAGATATCAAAATTACCGGGTGTCAGCCGGCCTCTAGCGGCCGAGAAGACGCCTGGAGTGATCACGATCAAGTTCGAGGAGAACAACCGGTTCCGGCTTCCTCTTACGTGTTTTGATAGACCTGGTTGGATGGTGAAGATGTGTGACAAAAAGAAGACTATTAAAAGGGCTACGATAAGGAACGAGTTCCATATACCGTCTACCGAGAAGCCCGATCCGGTTGTTGAAGGCCTCCCTTGTGTCACTGGGGATAGAGTACCCCTTTGCAAGAAGACTGGTGCGGAAGTTAAAGGATCGGTCAAAGCGTGGCTATCCAAGGCCACCGGACCCAAACTGTGTTTGAAGACTCAGAATATGGAGAAGACGTGTGAATCGACTGAAAGGGCCACTGTAGAAGATGAGGATGAGGATAAGGATATCGATATGGTCATGGAGGGGCGGGATCTGGAGTGCGGGGAGTGTATCCTACCGGACGATGTGATCAAAGAACTGGAGTTCACCTCGGACGAACTCGAGAACACCGACGTGTTGAACTGGGTCTATAGCGCGTATACTACTAGGCAAAGCCCGGAGTCAGGGAATGGGAAGACTATATATACGTTGTTCACCTTCGATGCATTGATGGCATTTAGATACTACAAAAGCAAGTCCCAAGCTGCCAGAACGATGGACATTTTTTTACTTATTGGATGAATGCGTTTACACCATGGAATTTAAGGACTTTCTTAACAAGACCAGTCTAGGGGTGGAAAAGTGATCGCCAACCCTCTTCGATACAAGTCCACCACCCCAAGGTCCTTTTGGTGAAGAACGGGTACCTCTTAACGACCTTTCAGAAGTGTTCTTCGATCATGGCACGAAAGATGACCTTCCTGATGTCCAGAGTTGCCGATGCTGTCGTAAAGCTGCGAACGGGTGGCGAGAAAAACCCCAATCGGTCGATAAATCTGGAGGCGGATATCGCGGCCACACCTGTGGTTCGCGAACAGCCATGTGGAGAGACCGATAGCTGCGAGCAAAGTCTCTCCGAGTTTGGGGCCACACCTGTGGTTCGCGAACAGCCATGTGGAGTTGGATTGGACAAACCCACCACCTCGTCTGGGGTTCGTACGGTGACTTCCGGATCGACAAATATTGACCAGTTGGTCGAAGTCTTTCGGGCCGAGCAAAGGGTGTTGATGCGGTTCCACCCGATTATGCCATGACCCTTTCAAGTGACGTTTACAAACTTCCAAACCTGGTCGAGGAAGACGTTTCGGGCTCGGGAAATGGAATGGATACCCCCCCCCCCCCCCCCAACAATCCATCTGGAATCGACGAAGGGTTGAATGACGCGTCTGTTTCTTGTGGGGGATTTTTAAGCTTGAAAAAAGTAAAATTATAACACAACACCGAACCAACCCAGGGCTCGCTCGAGGTACCAAAGACCGACAAGCTCGAACCAAGACATGATGTTATATCCTGTTTGATACCCAAGGATCTATTGAATGGTCTGAAGCTGACGAAAATAGAACGTGACAACATCCCGATCATAAATTGGGTGTATGCCACTTATGGACAGATGACTCATGATATGATGAGGAATACGGTAGTTTATACATTGTTCACTTTTGACTTCCTTCTAGAACTCGGGTATTACTCTGGTATAACCAATGCGGCCCGTGAAATGGAGTCCTTTGACACTATTGAAGAATGTATCTTCATTATGGATTTTAATGATCTCTTTGGAAAATGCGACCTTGGAGAAGATACTTTAATAATCAACCCTTTGAGGTATAAGCCGTTAACCTCCAAAGTGTTTCTGGTGAGACACGGATAATAATCTGCCTTTGTAAAGTGTTCGTCCCCCAAGGCGAGGGCTTTGGCGTGTTTGATGGCACGTATAATGGACGCCATGATGATGGCCAAATCTCGGGCGCACGTCAAGGCCATCGGACAAGAGGTGTTTGACCTGAAGGTGGCTCAGCCGGCGGTCGATGCACTCAAGACCGCTTTGGAAGACGCCAAACGGGATACTATACAAACCCAATTGGCCCTGTTGCAGTCCGAGAAGGCCACTCTGGAAGCCCAGAACGATACGGTAAATGCCGAGAAAGCCACTTTGAAAGCCGAGAGGGAGGTTGCGAGGTACGAGAAGGAAACGGCCCAAACCAGACCAACGCCATCAACAAGCCTGTGACGGCCGCCAAGGTCGAGAGGCTCATGTCCACCCGGAGACTCGGATGTGCCAGGCTGGCGCTCGTCTCAGTATACCGGATTCGATGTCTAACGTTGGGGCCGTGGAATCTAGACGCGTGGTTCGTTTGGCCGTGTGTAAACCATCTGCTTACATCCCGAGAACGGTCGCTGAGAACGTCAAGGGCGAGTCTGCGTTGATTAAGACGTCCACGCTCAAGATGGCCGCAACCAGCCTGTCGACTAAGGCTCGATCGACCGGTAGGATACGGTCTTGATGCTGTACGGGGGCACCCGAGTCATCTCTGCGGTCCGTGTTGGGCGACCTGTTCGACAGATTCCCAACTTGCCGTCCATGTTCGAGGGGAAATCTAACGGGCACATGATGGAGCCGGTTGATAAGCCCGAGACAGATGGAGGAGGAGGACAACGAGTCGAGGCCCATACAGCGCTCTGACGACGACGACGGCGTTCCGGGAAATCTAGACGTCTCTGGAGGCCAATTCCGAAGACACGGATACGGCCGAAGACACGGAGCGCTGGCATGAGGAGGATGACGAGTCTTTGGCCACCATGCCAATGCCCTGAGACCTCGACTACGACCCGAGATGCGAGTTGAACTACAGCGAAGAGTCGACTGACTACGATAGTCATTACGATTGCGAGCGCGAGTGGATGAATGATGACCATCGGGGCCTGTTCTTAGACACCCACGAGGAGCCGGCCGCTTGATGTGTGTTTGTTTGTTTGTTTGTTTGTTTGTTTGGATCTTTTTTTATATTGAAAATAAAAGAAAGAAAGAAAGCTCGACTCATTCCAAACACCCTTTGCGTTTGTGTTTGTTTAATCTACTCTTCACGACCCCGAAGTGAGTTACGTCTGAGACAGGGGTGCGCATACGGTCCTTAGGGGAATTCGCTCTGTGGGTAAGTCGAAATGTACTCCAGAGTTCGAGTCTACCGCCCAGAGGCTCGCTGTACAGGATCGGCTAACACTAATACTACTAACAGACCTTCTGAGTAGTCCGAGAAGTTTTTTTGGAGTCTTTTCGCATACCATGACTAACTAACTCTTTCTTTCTTTCATTCAGAAGAGACTGATGGCCGCGAGCAAAATCTATCCTGTGGTTCGCGAACAGCCACGTGGAGACTAATGGCTGCGGGCGAGGTTTGTGCTAATCACATGACAAATCTATCGCGCGTTCGCCGGGTTATGCCACGCCTCCTCCACCCCTCGCTCCCCTCGCCCGCCTTTGGGCCAATCAGAGTCGAGACGACCGGATTCCCACGCTACCTTCGGACCAATCAGATTCGAGATGAGTCACCCGCCGCGGCATGGTTTCGTTCCATGGCTTACTATATATTATATAGTAAGCCATGTTTCGTTCTGTACCAGCGGAGGGAAAATACGATCATTCAAGCGCTAACCCTTCTTCTACCGACAACACGTATTCTCGCTCGCTCCCGACTGCCGGTAACCACCACCCACATCATAAACTTCGGCCAATCACCACCCTCCCCCCAGATGACTAGTCCGCACATCAACACGCGAGATTGGGCCACCACCTCGGACGCGTTAAAGACATCCATAGCTATTTTCATACGATACAATGGTCACCTGAACCACAAGCCCCAGAACGAATGGCAGACTACGGTAGACGAGATCTATAGAGTGGCCTTCAGCCGAGGTATGCTGACCTCCTACGCAACCCTTCCCAAACCCCAGAACAAAGAGTTTCTTCATGGGTTCGTTAAGCGGGTCCAGACCAACTCTCTGTTCAACGTGGAGGCGCTCGCAAAGATCTTCTCTTACGCCAAAGGGGTGTTTACGGAAGCCGATCTCGGGTCACAGTATTTCAAATACTTTTGCGGTACCGTGACCGAAGTGATTCTGATTACCACACTTTCGTGGCTCACATGTTGAATTTCTACAAACCCATCCATCAAGGGTGGTCTAGACAGTTGCCGATACAGACCCCTCAGACGAATACGTGCGGGTCTCGGCCACTACCCCCCCCCCCCCCCTTACTGGAAGAGCGTTACGATCCGCCGTGCAGACCCTATCTCCATACCAGCTTTGGAACCTGGTTCAACAACCCTACCAAACGGTTTCAATGATTGACCAGAAGGTTGGATATGGTGGCGTTCATGGCTCTGGACTGTCTGCGGAAGAGCATTCGAGGCACTCTGACGTGTGTCTGGGGCTGTTGAACACCGAAGGAACACTCTAATGTCCTCGAGTCCACTACCACTAGTACCACACTCGGTATCAATGTCTTGTTGGAAAGCTTTGTATGTTGTTGTCTGTGTTTTGTTTCCAGCAACCGTCAAATAATAAACTTATTACCCCGTTGGGGGGAGGGGTGGGGCTTGAAAGGGGACGTCTGGGTCTTTTTCAATCCTAAGCTTAGGGACCTGAAGGTATCGTGAAACAGTATGGGGGTGGTACGTCTGGGGAGTACGTCTGAGATATGATTCCCGGGACGTGTATGGGTGTATGTGGAATAATGGGGTTGGCTCGTCCGAGGGGTAGCCACGTCTGAACCGTGTCGTCTGAGAGGTGTTCTCGGGCATCAGAGTGTAGACGTTACTAACGTATCTAGACCCTGCACCACTACGTTTCTCAAGCGAGTGAAAGCACCGGAGATCTAATGTAAGCCATCTGGAGCTCGTGGTTGTAGAACAGAATGGTCCACGTCTTACTCTCAATACCATATGTGCATTAAGGGGGCGTAATTTTTTTCTGTGTTGCTTGAATTTTCACTTTTTTTCCCTAATGCAAATTTGCTTGCATCTAAGTTACTATGTAAATGTAAAAAAAATTTGGGAAAAATTATTCGGTTGCTATGGTAACGGCGGCCATGTTGAATTTTGATGCCGAAATTTAAAATCTTAAAATCTCAAAAAGTATATGGGCTAGCAATGAAATTCGATATATTCTTTAAACCCTTAAATAAGGAGTAAGACATATTTAATTTATCTCAGCTGTTTTTAAATGCTTAAAAAATCAGTATTTTATTAAAAAAATAACTATTACTAAATTTTGTAATATTTTCATTTTAAAGCGCACAAAGATATGAAAATCAAAATAAAAAATCTCTAGTTCCCACAAATACTCTAGTCTAGCTGAGAATACTTTCTGAGATTTTAAGATTTTTAAAAACGTTGTATGCTAGAAATCACATGTTTTGAGAAAAACGGGTTTGAAAATTCAACTTTTCTTCAGAATGATACAGCAATATTAAAGTTGGCCATAGAATTAGTACCTTTTCAGGCTTTATATAAAAAAAATCAACTGATGTACTCGATTCTAAAGATGTTGAAGTAGCATTCTAGAGTGGATTTGGAAAATGGGTATTGAGCCCAAGACTTACTAAATGCTGTTACAGCTCACCCGGACGCCTTTAATAGAACACCCAGTCGACCCTGTCGCCGTATTGATGCCTAAATGGGCCTGAAACCATTGTCTAGATGCAACCAAAAACAGCCGTAACGTTCATTTTCGATATATATCTCAATAAATGAAAGACACAAGAGGATATGTATGGGGATGGTGTGTATGTTCATATCTACATGGTTTATTTAAATAATAAATTCAACAGAACGAGGAAAGATCTTGGGTCAGGTCTGTCTGTGCGTGCTCGTCCCTCATCACGGCTATGTACGACACGGACGGGTCCATGGTGATCTCGAGGCTCTTATTCATCAGTGTAGACTCGTCTGGATAGCTCGTAGCAAGTACACGGGGAGTAGAGGTTGTACGTGGTATACAAACAGATGACGAAGTGGTCTATAACTTCAAACAGGTATTGCCATGATCGCAGTATGTGGTACATGAATACAACTGTGAAGGTCTTGCTACGTGTTGTTAATGTCCACTAGACCGTCTCGAGACTCTTCCGTCTCCCATTTGCATCGGGACATGTGGTTGTCTATAGGTTATCCTGGAAAAACGGTGGTGAGATCGCCGTTTGACATGTTGTATTGGTCACTCAGATAGGTGGCCAAGTTGAATAGGTTGAACCAGGATGCCTTGTGTGTGGAGCCTTGTAATGTACTTGTGGTATGCTTCCGTGGATGGTTCGAGGTCATTGGAGGGGGTGGTGTAGCTACCCTTTGGTGCATCCGTCTCGTTTCGGTGGCGTGACGAGAGTATCGGAGTCCCATCTACGTGATCGTTTAGAAAGGGGAGAGGGGGAGGGGGGGGGGTCTAGGATCTCGTCGCATTCTAGGTGTAACTTTATTCGTTTATGGCCGGTATTTCGGTATTTCCCGCCAAACTAGTCGTTTCTCTCTTTCTGTCATACATGATGTTTGAATCGATGCGATATGGCGGGAATGAATGCTCTGAATGCTTCGATATCCGCGCGTTCCAACGATTATACCAATTTCCACTAACACAAGTCCGAACTGGGTCACCACAGCACTGATTTCATCCGTGGCCGGGGTCTGTCACATGGCATCTACCCACCCCTCTCTCTCACTACCCCCTCCCCCCCCACCACACTCGAGAACGAAAGCATCCTGGTTCGGCCTCGTATGCGTAGCTCCTCCCACTTACCTAGGATTGGAAGCTTACGGCGCACGTACGGACCCGGATGCCAGTCGTATCATAAACCACCGAGTCGGGGTATTCAGGCACCTGCCACACCTCGCCTCGGGCGTTAGTTGAGCTCGAGATCCGTTCTTGCTCCTTGTCGGATATATTCATTCTTTCCTCGACTTGTCTGTGAGGTTTGAGTTGTATATTTGTTCGACCCGATAAGACATAGGTTTGTTGTTATTCTCAGACGCTTTTCGGGTAGTTTTTACTTTATGGGTTCACTGGTCGAGGTGAAACACTTGATAAGGTATGCATTATTTAGACTCTTATCGTTACGGACGACATCAAAATTCAAAATTCAATAACGTTTTGGTAGCAGCAATGGCTAGAACAAAAGATAACAGAGAAAATCTGGATATATTTTTTTTTTTAAACACCGCTTGAAAGTCTAGATGGTACATTTTATGTGATGAACTGTGTGACTAAATATCTCGCTTCTTTAACGAAACAGAATGAAGGGTATGTCCTTACAAACTGTTTGACAATAGTCATCTATATCACATAGCAATATGTTGCATAACATTGTTTTTCAAGAAAACAGAAATAACATTATATTTTCCAAGGAATGTTCATGTACTGGATGATACAACTATGTCTTTAAAAACACCAAGGTCAATGAGAAGCTGAGTGTTCTCAATCGACAGCACCATGATGTGCGTATTAGACTAGAGGTGACCATACGGAAATGCCAATTATGGGAAAACCAGACGTGGGCGGGAATTACAGTAATTACAGTTTTAAAAAGTACATTTTTCTACTTCTTTCTTATTGTATACTTTAAAAAAAGAAAATGTAGCAAAATGTGCAAAAATCGACATAAAAGAAGTAAGATGATGTCATTCAATATGTTAAACTTTGTCCGGTTTGTACCTATTATATAGTTATCATATAAGAAAATGTCTGATTAAAAGTGTGTCAGGACAATAAATAAACTTTGATCTTTATGTTTGTAGTAAAATGTAAGTGCATTAAACCATAGTGCATGGGCCACCATACCCCCTCCCCCCTGGGGGAAATTTGTCACTATGGTTTTTTTTTATAGAATAGTTCTTAAGGTATAAAATCCAACTTGTTTTATAAAGTATCATCTTTACAGAGTTATGGCCCCTGAAAGATCATCGAGTGCAAAAATCATGATTTTTCTTATAAGATAAAAATTTACTTTCAGATATATTTTTGTGTTCCAAAACATTTTCATGACACTATCTTGCTTAGTTTGGACATATTTGCATTTTCAAAGGATTAATTTAGATGAATTACATAGTACAAATATGAAATAAAATGACTTTTTTCTCAAAACACATAAAAACATATTGTCACATATTGCATAAATGGGACATGCACTTCTTAAAATGACTGATTTAGATGAATTATAAAGTGAACATATGGAATAAAACACTTCTCAAAACATATTCTTTCTGAATTTCATCTTATTCTTTCAAACACATCTGCTATTGTGTTGTTCTTCGTCACTATCAGAACAGTCTTCGTCACTAGGAGAAGATTGTCTGGTGGTATCATTTCACTGTCACTGTCATTCTCATTCTCATCATCGTCATGTTCATCATCGATATCTGAATCTGACAAAATCTCTTGCAAATCTCTTGGCAAAAAATCTTCACTAAACCACTGAATCTCCAGTCCTCCTGACAGTGCTGCTCTCCGGCCATTTTCCTTTTGGGTCAGGTAGATCAAGGAATTGATTAGGCGAGTTCCTCCACACCAACATTTGGTAGTTGGCTCTTTTCATATGAAGGTAGAGCACTTGTGTGCATGGTGGCATTTGTGAGAGATCAACACCATCTGAATTTGAAAGGATGCTTTTCTTGCCCTTAAAACTCTGTCTTTTTATCATATCGGACTTTATTTACACAGCTATAAGATGCTTTTCTTGCCCTCAACTCTGTCTTACTTTATCATATCGGACTTTATTTACACAGCTATAAGATAAGATGCTTTTCTTGCCCTTACAACTCTGTCTTACTTTATCATATCGGACTTTATTTACACATCTATAATAAGATGCCCTTTTTCTTACTTTATCATATCGGACTTTATTTACACAGCTATAAGATGCTTTTCTTGCCCTTACAACTCTGTCTTACTTTATCATATCGGACTTTATTTACAATAGCTATAAGATGCTTTCTTGCCATACTCTGTCTTACTTTTAGTCATATCAGAATTTATTTTACTATAAGATCTTTTCTTGCCCTTACAACTCTGTCTTACTTTATCATATAGGACTTTATTTACACAGCTACTTTTCTTGCCCTTACAACTCTGTCTTACTTTATCATATCGGACTTACACAGCTATAAGATGCTTTTCTTGCCCTTACAACTCTGTCTTACTTTATCATATCGGACTTTATTTACACAGCTATAAGATGCTTTTGTCTTACTTTATCATATCGGACTTTATTTACACAGCTATACAACTCTGTCTTACTTTATCATATCGGACTTTATTTACACAGCTATAAGATGCTTTTCTGTTTACAACTTGTCTTACTTTATCATATAGGACTTTATTTTACCTTTACAACTCTGTCTTACTTTATCATATCAGACTTTATTTACACAGCTATAAGATGCTTTTTTACTTGCTTTCCTTACAACTCTGTCTTACTTTATCATATCAGACTTTATTTACACAGCTATAAGATGCTTTTCTTGCCCTTACAACTCTGTCTTACTTTATCATATTGGACTTTATTTACACAGCTATAAGATGCTTTTCTTGCCCTTACAACTCTGTCTTACTTTATCATATCTTTATTTACACAGCTATAAGATGCTTTTGCCCTTACAGCTCTGTCTTACATCATAACAGCTTTATAAGATGATATTTTTTTGCTTTTTTATCATAACAGACTTTATTTACACAGCTATAAGATATTTTTTTTGCCAACTCTGTCTTACTTTATCATATCGGACTTTATTTACACAGCTATAAGATGCTTTTCTTGCCCTACAACTCTGTCTTACTTTATCATATCGGACTTTATTTACACAGCTATAAGATGCTTTTCTTGCCCTTACAACTCTGTCTTACTTTATCATATCGGAGACATCTATAAGATGCTTTTCCATACAACTCTGTCTTACTTTATCATAGTTGTTCTGATGTCCCAAGTCTTGCAAAGACATCAATTAGGAATTTATTTACAGTGATCTTTTTTTTAGAAATTTGAGATGCTTTTCGCCTGACTTTTCCTTGCCTGCAAAACAGCTTGTTGTATCTGAGCCAGTAAAAGTCATGGACATCCAAGAATTTTTAGAAATTTGCATCTCCTAAACGTGGGGGCAAATTGATGATGCTAGTCAAGAGACATGTTTATTTAGCGTCTATTGTTTCCTGTTCCAGTGTCGAAAATCAGGTTTTTGTTAATTGTGTCAGCAAATGACAGCAGGAGTAGAAAGACATCAGTGTCTGGTGATCTAATGACGATTCTGTTAATGGAAGTCTGTCTTGAAATGTAGAAACAGTGGAGAATTATTCGTGTATCTCCTTCTTCTTGTTGATGAAAACAGATCTTGAATAGGTCTTGAAATCACAGATATTCCATCGTCACTTGTTAACAGTTCACACATGTCTTCACACATATAAAAAGCTCTCTGTCTAACAAAGCAATGGCGTGAAGATCTTTTTTGAGTTCCGAGAGTAGAAAACTGGTCAGTGTTTTCTTATTTTCATCACTAGCCAAAAATGCTTTCCAGTTTGATGGTATTTTGATTGCAGGTCCTTTCAGAAAGAAAGAGTCCTTGGATCGCTGTCTTCTGTCTCGTTCAGTACTCTTTATGGAGTCTGATTTATATGTGTCTGTAATAAAAATGTATGCACGCTGTTTTGGGAAGACTGTGAGTAATTTCTTTACAAGATCTCCAAAAGTGTTAGGCATATCTGTAAAGTTATGAAGAAAAGCCATTCCATCCACGACATAGACCGTATCTTGTTTCTTAGAGACATCTTCAGTGACAATAAATTCTTGTTTTTCAAAGGGTATGTAAAAGTGTTGCCTTGTTTGTCTTCAAATGTAAGCCATCAGGTGATGCCAAGGACCAGGGTGTTGGACTCAATGAATAACATAACACCTTTTCCATATTAATATCATGCTCATGTGACAAAACAAGCAATTGGCCGAACAGATTTCTTTGAACTTTCATTTTTATCTCTTTAGTTTTACTTTGGACAGCTACGACATTTGTGGCAGAGGCAAAAGTTTTGAGTGCTGATTTTGGTAATGGATGTTTGAACTCAACTGTTTTACTTTTCAATCTTGATTCCACAAAGTTCTCAAAGCGTACCTTTCCATTTCCATGCTCATTTATTTTTAACAGGTCATTAGCAATGTCTTCAGATACTTTCTTCCCTGACGACAAACAAATCAATTCACTTGTGCTCATTTCGAAGGGGTTGGTGAATGCTGAAAAACCCTTACAGTATTCTTTTCTCACTCAGTCTTCTCTCAGAAGCATTTATGTCTTTGTGGCTATCTGAGGATTTTGAATCCAAGTTGGTCATCTGCTGCAAAGACGAAACATTGGGACCGATTATGGCGTGTTACACACCATCTGTAGTATGCGGGTAAGCTTCTGCTTAACCCAACGCTTTCACCGCTTGTTTTTTGCATCCTTATTTATGGTTTGTTCTATGGTCAAATCAATGGCGGACCTCCCAGCAGGCACATCTGATCAAGACACGCTGAATCCTCTGTTTTGTATCAAGACTTTTGCTTCTTCAGGTAGATTGGGCAGCATTACAGAATACTGACTCAGGTACTTTGCGTTGTTTTGATTGTTCATACTAAATAAGAGACGGCACAGCCTCTGCAAAGATGAAACATGCATGTCAAAATTGTTGGTTTTTGTTGCCACTGAAAACTGTAAAACATTCCATACTTTTTCCATGTAGTCAAACCAAAACTTTGCTGTGTTGCCATATGTACCACATTTTACTTGTTCCTTGAAAAACTCGTACTGACCAAATAGAAGGTTTAAAGCTTCTAAATTGACAGCATTGTCAAATGCAGCATGGCATAAATTTGTTTCAAGATTTTGTACATCTAATGTCAGCTGTGAAATCAGTTGATTGGAACATAATATTTGAGTAAAAAACGTGAAAAGTTACCTTTCAAGAGCTTCAACCGTGTATGAATGCCCTCTGATTGTAATTGTAATGTCTACCTTTCAATACGCTGTCCAGAGAACCGCTTGCACATATTCCTGCTTCTATCACTATTTCTTCAAAACCAGACCCCCTCATGAGTTTACCAATGGCAGAAAGATATGACAGGGTGGTATGAAAAGCGCCAAGATGAATGATAAGTTTATGTAGACACTGGGTTGGTTCCATACGATATCAAAGGGTTTTTTTGCAACTGCTAAGTCAAAAGTCACAAAAGTGAATTTCTGTCCTAAATCATCTGTTGCATGCATTGAAATCTGCAATAGTTTTTTAATTGTTGATAATTCGTTCATTGAGGCATTGATGGGTGGCATATAATTTACGAGAGATTTTTTCTCTTCCTTGTCTTCAGCCGTGGCAGATACCCAGCCTTTCCAGCTAGGGAAAGTAGCACCACTTGAATTAATTTTCAAGCGACAGAACATCCATAGAAAAAAGGTTTTTTGCAAAAAAATCATTTTCATATTCAAAGTAGGTTTCATTTACATCTACTGTTGGCTCCACTTTGCTGTGAACAAAACAAGGTTCAATGTTTGTTGGTTGATATTTTACAGAGTGTCGTTTTGTCTTTGTCATTCCACTATTGTTGCATGTTTGAACTTGGGTCAGATCTTCATTTATGGATTTCTCAAGAGTTTCCTGTATTATGATTCCATGGGTTGAATGAGTGGTCCCTAACCCAATTGGTGTCTCTTCTAAAAGGTCAAAGTTGTCCCAACAGAAATTAGTGATAAGGGCTTGCTTTGTTTGTAGCATCCGCAGGAAGATTCGATTTATTCTCACTGACACTATCGCACATCGCCATTTCTAGCTCCAAAAGAGTTGAATGAGAGGCACAATGTTCAAGGAAAGCTGAGCTAGGTGGCCAAGGCATAGGCTGTACATTTCTGTATGTGGCAAGAATTTCTCGCCTAAGATTGAGTTGCTTCCTGAAGCCTTCTCTCCTCAGAGGAAACCTGTTCAAAAGCTGTTTCAATTGCAATTCCCTTTGGAACATCACTTGAGTATACAAGTTCACTTTTATAGTTGGGTTGCCAAAATTGTATGTGGTTTCCAAATGCTTTGACAAGCTTGTCTTTTAGTTTGTAGGTTTTGTACTTGGGGTTATAAACATCTGGGAAGTGAGACTAAATATTTAAATAATTTAGATACTCTTCTTTCACTCATTGTTATTCTTTCTACACAGCAGTTTTCAATGATATGTTTCTGAACATAGCCAGTGATAAATCTTAAAGCATGTGAATGGGCTTCCTCAAATTTCTTTTGATCTCTTCCATGTTCAGTAGATTGTGAAAGATCAACATGACGATCAGATTTCCTCACATTATCTCTCTGACAGTGACAGGACTTGTGATAATGTAAATGAGCTTGTTGTGCAATTAAACAGATGTTTTCAGTTAGGCTTATCATTTTAAAATCATATTTCATCTTTGCTGCTTCTGCTATAGACTCCTTAGCACAATCTAGTGTCACACACTGTATAAGAATATCTGGTTTTCTATTCACATACTTTTTTCTTCTTCGACAAAATATGCATATTTCTTGATCAAACAACGTGCCACTGCTAACTGTTAATCAACAGTGTTATGGTGAGCAAGTGTATGCCTTTTTCTTGGTGAGTTTGTATTCGTCTGTTCTTTTGATTGCCTTTTTCTAGACTGCTGTGGTAGCAGTGTAAATGTAAAGGTTTGATAACACGGGCGATGATAGCCATGCTGGAAATCATTTAAAACTTCAGGTATTTGTTCACGTATATGTTTGACTTTTTCTTTCTGTAGAATTGTTGCTTTGTAGATGTAATTCTTTGATTCCTGAACCCTTTTCCATGATACTTCTGTGAATTTTGTGCAAGCGTGTATTATGAATGACCCAAATTGTAACATTTTTGCCTTGATTCACATTCTTCCTTCTTTTTTAAATCAACAGGTTTTTTCAGAAGCTGTTTTAGAATATTACACAACGCGTAATACTAAGATTGAATACATTGTTTTCATAATCAGAATGTCTTTGATTGTCTGTACATGTATTAAGTTTTGAAATACTGTTATCCCTTGAGAATAGAAATAGAACAAAACGTTACAAGTCTTTAAAAGAAAAGTACTCACAGTTTTTCAAATTTAAAAAGATCCCATACTGAGGAGAGAAAAAAGACCTCTGGAGACACATTACATTGTATTTCTTCCCGTCTAGATCTAGATTAGATCTAGATCTATCATTATTCTAAAAAGGCTGTTGCGATAAAAATTCAGTTAAACAAACAAGATACCATTTTTTTCTAGAATTAAGATTAAGAAATACAAATGCAGATATCTCAAACATCATGGAGATAAGATACAGTTAAAAAAATAAAATATAGATTTTAACTAGAGGGACTTGTACTTGTAAGCAAACGTAAACAGCAGCCATTTTGTATGGACCCAATCATAACAACACGTGGTAATCGATATCAATCAAGTGACCACGAAGATGATAAGTACGTGTCCATATGATGCTTTGTACAATGCATAACAGTTGCATGGCAAGGGCCATAACTCATGACTGCCAAATATACCACAGCAAGATTATCAAAATATCATATCAAGTAGCTTTTTGGTCAACTTTGTTTTAAAACTAAGTACAAGTATGGTATCATTATTCC
Source organism: Doris montereyensis (assembly GCA_037039925.1). Classification (NCBI taxonomy): domain Eukaryota; kingdom Metazoa; phylum Mollusca; class Gastropoda; order Nudibranchia; family Dorididae; genus Doris; species Doris montereyensis. The sequence goes on along the minus strand of JAXRKP010001343.1, from coordinate 107,288 downwards.
CTGTGGGGGTAATGGGTTTCATTCCTTAAACTTAAACTTAATCTCAATTGCGCTTTAACTTTAACTACATGTATGTATTGGTGTCTCTTCATTAATTTAAGTAAGCAAGTTTTGTTATGTTGCATGCATTTGTGTAAATTTGGTGTGTGTATCTGTGTGGCTCTTTCTCTTTTTTTCCTCGTCCTTGCTCTTTCTTTCTCTCTCTCTCCTTTTTCCTCCTCCTTGCTCTCATTTTTGTGAATTTGGTCACTTTGGTGTCTGCATATGCTCTCTCTCACTCTCTCTCTCCTTTTTCCTCCTCTTTCTCTTGCCCTCTCTGTTCTATTCCTAACGATATCTTCTTTTCCTCTCTCCTCTCTCTATCCTTGAAAAGAAGAATGTACAAGAGATCTTTCTCCTTTTTCCTCCTTTCCTTTTTCTTGCTCTCTCTTCTTGCTCTCTCTCTCTCTCTCTCTCTCTCTCTCTCCTTCTCCTTTTTTCCTCCCTCCTTTGCTCTCATTTTTGTGAATTTGGTGTCTGCATATATAATAATAATATAATATGCTTTCTCTCTCTCTGTCCTATTCCTAACGATATCTTCTTTTTCCTCCTCTCCTCTCTCCATCCTTGAAAAGAAGAATGTACAAGAGATCGGGAAATACGAGATAGTAGAAGTAGATGAGTAAGAGTAAGAGTGCATAATACTATAACTATAAAAATAGTATTATGATTGCTGAGACTGATCCAAAGAGAACTAAACAAAACAACACAGGCTACAGGGTGATCCATCTCAAAACCCAACCCGACTTACAAACAATGAATTAGATTCGGATGGCATGTTGATCTAATTGTAGTAGGCTACTTCACTAGATCTACATGTCAAGAAATAAACTGACATTGATTAGTTATTCGCTCGACCTTTGGCCTTATGACCTGTCTTGGCCTCGTTACGATTGGTGGCCGCGGGGGGGGGGGGGGGGGGGGGGGGGGGGGGGGTGTCCCATGGTGCACCCACTAAAAACTGTGTCAGGACAGACAACAAATAAACTTTGATCTTTGTTTTTAGTCAAATGTAAGTGCACTAAACTATCTTGTGGTGTTCGTAGTGGTTTTCAATAGGCCATGTTACACAACCTACGCTGCGAGGTCAACCTCGACAGGCAGCGAGAAACTAAACGAGTTGTCACTTTGTGCTTACCGTCAAAAAATTTAATATTACAAAATTCATAAATTCTCAAATTTTATGCTACATCATTACATGCATATGAATAAATTTGGTATCAAATTACTCAGAATGAATTGTTGTAGTAACAGGCTCCATCATAGGTTTTTTGGCCTGTTAAAAAAAATCAGTATTCTGTAGGCTACCTAATACAGGGAATGCCAGTGGGTCGAATGTCAAGGGACCTTTATTAAGATGGACCTACTATTTACTAAGAAGAGATCAACCTAAACGAAAACTCCTTTTATGTGATGTGTGTGAGTAATCTCCCTTTAGATTATGGTCCTGATTGGTTTGAGGGGTCAATGTCAGTTGGACGTAAGTCTCTGATACTAGATAAGCACAAATCAGGAAAGTGAGGTGTCTGTGGTCGAGTGGTTAGGTTGCTGGACTTGGGATGAGGTTTTGGGGATGAATCCTGGAAACCCTAGTTTCACCGTGAGTTCCTAGGGAAAGCTACAAAACGGATAATTTCCCCTCTCGACACAGGTGCAAATGATACAAGCACTAACTTGGGGTAAAGATATGCGTCAGGCTAGTAGCCTGTCCTAGAGAAACTGGGCTAAGTCTGGTACTTTTGTAATCGGGTCGGATGCATTGAAAGGACAGGGGAAAAGATTGTAGCGGGCGATAGAAGAGCAATCGGTTAATTCTATACTTCACTCTGCTTTCCTCACTCATCTCAGATGTGAATGAGTATTTAGCTGGAGGTAGAGAAAGATACAGTTGGTAAACCTGCGCTTGTGCAAGGATACTGACTATAAATCTTATCTTTGGTTGTAACCAACACATCAACAAAATAATATGTACAGAACACAAGAGTAAAGTTGACAATGAAAACGAAAGGCAAAATGCTTGATAGAATAATAATTTATTTGACATTCCATTACAAAAAACATAAAAACTGGTCTCCATTGAGGTCTGGTGGGACACTAAGAGAAACAAAAGCTATCTCTTGGACCTCCACCTACCACAAATAAATCAACATTGACTGACATTTATCGTGACCACCATATGCGGTGATCTCAGGTGATTTCAGAGGAAACAGCAAGACGAAAGATAAGTGGAAGAGTGAAGGGAAAGAAGGACCTACCAATAGCGTCCACCAACTGCCCGCATGATCAGGAGAAAGAGATGAAGTGAGCACCACACTCTAGACTGGAGCGCAAGCGTTACACTAACAGAACAGACTGGCTGTGTGCATGACGTGTGTGTGTGAATGTGCAATATTGTTGTCCTGGAGTTGTGTGTGATGTGTGTATGCGAGTGTGAGCATTTGGCACAATGCTATGACCAGGATGAAAAAGAGCATGGTCCTTTAAGATGGACTTTCTTTTACAATACAAGTTCAGATTGAATATCAATTAATTGCCATACATTTTATTCCATTACTAGGTGGGTGGAAATCCAGGCTATTTCTGTCTGTCTAGTGGCAAGTCTAGTGTAGAACAACAAATACATTTTATGCAGTGTATCTGCCACTCAGGTGACATCAAACAAATAAATTTTCTTCTGGGGCATTGAAAAGGAAGATCTCCTGGATTAACCCATAACTTGAAATAAAAATAACAGTCAAGCCATTGGCAAGAAAGCATCTTCTCTACAAACTATTGTCATACAATGCTAAGGCAACCCTCAAATGTTTACTTGATTCCTTTTAAAATTAAAATAAATGTTTTTTAAAACCCAGGTCAACAGAATACCTCGCTAAAAAATAAAAACAGTCGAGACCTGCAAGATTCCATCAAAACACAGGATGAAGCAGATGGACAGAACACAGGATACCAGCCCCTCCTCTCCCCAACCCTTAATCCGTGTCTTCCCCTGCTCTAAATCTGTGTAGGACTCTTAAAATACCTCTACAGCTTTTATGACACTTTGGGGATTTTTCTGAATTTAGAGCTTTGCTTGTTTCATTGCAATTTTCCCCAAATACCACATGCAGAGATCTCAGAGTGAATTAAAAGTAAACAATATAAAAAAAAACATACAAGAGCGCCCAATCTTCTTTTAGCTAAAAATACTCAAAACAAAAACAAATATTAAAATTGTATCCAACTGTCATCTTTATAAAAAAAAGGTGAGAACCTAAGAAAAGAAAAGCCACCAATTCATTGTACGATTTCAAACCAAAGATGGCTCTTTCTGATCAGATGAGGCATTAAAATGTCTCTTACAATGTGACATGTTTGAGATGAAGCAGTGAACATTATGTGGGATGGAAATGAAGGTGAAAGATGCTGGGAAACTTGAAGACACTGGATCAAGTCAATGTAACTGGTTTGACGACACTAACTGCATGCCCGAGCGTAAGAGCAATCAGGGCACTGAGCAATGCTATACCTGTTGACAGTCACACTTTGCGGACACACTAAGACCCCCAAAGGGAAAATAATCCATAAAACCATTTTCTTCAAAATGTCAAAAGAACCAACAACAAAGTAGACATGAGAACAAACTAATTGGATGAATGTGGATACGATCAACTCGTGGCTGGCACTGTACCCCTTCAGTAGAGACGTGAGCGTTTGAAGGACTCCATGTAATGGCCGCCAAGCCTTGGGAATGCTGCCCTACGTAGTCTGCACTGTCACCCCACTGCTTTCTTGTTTGGGTAGAAACTGGCTGTAAGAACGTTTCTGGCCAGGAGACAGCTGAAAGGAAACAAAGTGAAAAAGATGTCTCAGTCATCTTTCTGATGTTTGTTGGTTTACTTCAGTGAAATTTACCTCGTCCTCAATATATGATAAGTGGGTGAATGGAGGAATAGAAGTAGGACCTACCAGGAGCCTAACTAACGGCCCGCACTTTTCTGATGAGGCATTAGAGTTTCCCAATGGAAAGAATGTTTCATAACCTTTTAAAAGGGCCCAGGGACAGAAAAGGCCCCCAGCCGGATTCAGTGACAGTTGGGGAGTCTACGCTCTGAAAGAAATTTTGTGTGGTTTCAAGGAAATCAAAAGCATTTTGCCTATCAAATCACCTATTTTTGGGTTATTGAAACAATAACATTTCATCTTCTTATGATCCTCTCCAAAAGACAAGAAGATACATATGCCTACTCTGTAACTGAAAATAAACTGATATGACTTGAAAGACTTGTAGAGTGGACTGAAATAAAACATAAAATTATATATTCAAATCTAAATTAATTTGAAAAAGAGAGAGAGAGAGAGAGACAGAGAGAGAAAGAGGGGGGGGGGAAGAGAAATGAAAAGAGAGAGGAGGAAAGAGAGAAATGAAAAGAGATGGGGAGGAGAGAGAGAGAGAAATGAAAAGAGAGAGAGAGAAATGAAAAGAGAGAGAAATGAAAGAGAGAGAGAGGGATAGAAAATGAAGAGAGAGAGAGAGAGAGAGAGAGAGAGAGAGAGAGAGAGAGAGAGAGAGAGAGAGAGAGAGAGAGAGAGAGAGAGAGAGAGAGAGAGAGGGAGAGAGAGATAAAGAAAGAGAGAGAGAGAGAGAGAGAGAGAGAGAGAGAGAGAGAGAGAGAGAGAGAGAGAGAGAGAGAGAGAGAGAGAGAGAGAGAGAGAGAGAGAGAGAGAGAGAGAGAGAGAGAGAGAGAGAGAGATATATATATATATATATAACAAAGACAAACGCAACAGTAACAAAACCCTGTTTTTTTCATTAGCACCGGGAGCTATCCCGCCCCCCCAACATAAAATATCCATGTGGACGTTTGGGGGGTAAGCATGTTGAGGAATTGCCTAAAATATTAGGCGTACTTTTGAATTATCGACTTTCTGTTTTCATGCTAGTTGGCAGGATAGATAGCTGCTAAATCTATCTAGCTAAGTCTCAATATCCAAAATGACGATAAAATACTTCAAATTGATTTCAAAGTGAGTAAGACTTGATCGATTTAGAGGAAGCAATGCATAAAATGCCCATGACAACGGGTTTCGTAGAAGGCTAACTAGGCATCAAACCATAGCATATTATACATCGCTGGAATCGGCAGTTCAAGAGCATTTTCGGTGGTAAACTCGCAAAAAGTTTGTACAAACGATACCGAATCCTTACATTCAAATGAATGTCGTCTATTTCAAACAATCTCATTGGCCGAGGCGGGGTGTGTCGAAATCCGATGCAGCGATTGGCCAAGCCGATCTGTTCCGGGCAACCTCGACGCAGAACTCCCTTCGCCAACCCTAAACACTGCAGGGTCTTTGAGTTGTTTTGATCGCATCACGACAAGCTAAGACTGACGAAATTCAGATTGCTGAGATTTTCTGCTGCAATTTTGCTTCTTTTCAAACCTTCATTTTCCTCATTCAGGTAAGTAAACGAATCATAATTATAGTTATTTTATGTATGTGACCATTCTATTTTGTGTTGTGTTTGATTGGGAATGTGATACGCTAAGTGACTGATTTCACAAACAATGGAAGTGTGCGTGCTATTCAAGTTGTGATCGAATCAAAAAGTAGATTTAGATTCGAGATCTAAATCTGGCTCCAGATTTAGATTTAGTTTCTATGCCTTGTTATATTAATTGACATCATGTAAAGTAGCCCTTCAACGACTTTTTTTCAGCGTAGATCTAGTATTTTGATTTGTTGTGATAAGGTGCCACGTGTTTTTCGACCTGTTGATGTTTTGCTTTTCTATTTTTATTAGGTATGGCGCAGGGAAACGGATGGTTTTTGATATCTTTCTTTCCTTTTGTTGTAACACATCATTAGCTATAATAGATATTGTCACATTTATTTCAGTTTTCTTGGGAGAAAAGACTTGGTTAATTAGTTTTGTAAGGATATTCTTTCATCCTTTGTTTCCTAATTCTTTTTCATGGTTCTCATACATTGTCTCTTCTTTTCTTCTACAGCTATTATTAGAATTATTTCTGAACATGCCTCCTACTAAGGCTTCAAAGAAAAAAGTTCGAAGAGTAAGATGAAGTCAAGTAGGAAAGTGGCGTTGGAGAAGGCAAGAGCGACTTTGCAGCAGCAGCAGGAGGGGCAACAGGATGAGATGCCTTTGACCTCTCAAAATCTTCTTCTCCTCCCCTGCCCCCCTCCATGTCAGCATCAGCCCGCAAGCTTTCTTTTCTTCCGCATGACGAGCATGTACCGTCTGATTCTCCCATTTCTCTGGGGGCCACGATAGTGCAGCTTTTCTGCCTCCAGGAAATGATCAAGATTCTTCTTTGTCCCTTTTGTTTCCAGCCCACTTTATCTCTTGCTAAAGGTGACAGGACATTTGGAATCGCTATTCTCCTGAAGCTCTCTTTACAACGTGCTGTCTACCCAGCATACGTCTGCAAAGATCGACAGGCTGTTTAAGGTGACCGCAGGGCAGTGGCGACATCTGGTATGGGGCAGGCAGGCCTTACAGCTTTCTGTGAGATGATGGATACGCCTTTTTCATCACAAGACCTTTTTCCAACATCAACAGACTATCGCCGCGAGATCTGCTAGCTATTCGCCAGGTATATTACATGAGGCTGTCGATGTCGTCGGAAAAGGATACCCTGAGCAGGCAGGAAATTCGTCATAGACATGGACGTCTCCTATGATGGTAGCTGGCATACTCGTGGACACAAGTCTATGTGTGGTATTGGTTATGTAATTGAGAACAGGACTGGTCTTGTGGTGGACTATGAGGTATTGTCGAAGTACTGTCATAAGTGCGACACAGTCGGAAGCAAGCTCAAGGATAATGAGGTGTATAAGGAGTTTAGGAAGAAGCATGAAGTAGAATGTGATGGGAATCATGTAGGATCTTCAGGTAGTATGGAGCAGAAGGCAGCAGTAAATATATGGAGGAGATCTGTAGAGAAGAATAGTCTTAGGTATAGGTCAGTAATTTGTGATGGTGATACTAATACAATTAGGCAGCTAAAGATACAGATCCATATGAAGGTGTGGTGATTGAAAAGAGGGAATATGTCAATCATGTGGCTAAGAGATTAGGGACAGCACTTAGAAGACTGTGGAGAATAAGAAGAAGGTGAAGGTGACTTTAGGTGGTAATGGACAAGGAAGTTGACACAGGGGAAGATATTGCAGTTGCAGAAGTATTACACGAAGGCGGTCAGATCAAGCGACACTGTGGATGACATGAAGCGCGCTATCTGGGCATCCTTCGAGCACTGCACGTCCTCGAATGAGTCGCCCAAGCATGAGGACTGTCCCAAAGGAGTAGATTCCTGGTGCTTTTACCAGAAAGCTATTTCTAAAGGAATATCAGAGCCTGACCATGACAAGCTTATGACAACATTTCTCAGTCCTCTTGTGGCTGAACACATCCGGGCGTGTATGTTCGGCTCTCCAATGATGATCTTTTGAGGAGATGCCTTGATGGAAAGACTCAGAATGCAAACAAGAGCATCCATGCTTTGATCTGGTCTCGATGCCCCAAGCATAAGTTTGTAGGTAGGCAGCGTTTAGAGATTTCTGTAGGATTAGGTGTAGGAGAATTCAACCAAGGGACAAGGGTATCGCAATGTTTTATTTTGGTGCTAGGATTAGGAGTAGAACATTCATTCTGGAAGTATGGAGCTAGGAGAGATAACGTTAGGAAGAGGAAATCAGAGAGAGCTTGTTGAAGTTGTGTCCAAGAGGAGAAAGATCAGAGAATAGCACAGACAAGAGAAGAGGAACGACTTCAACAACTGGAGGGCGGAGAGCAGTATGCTGCGGGCAGTTTTTGAAATGGATTTACGCCGCACTCGGATGAGTATCAATAGTTTTAAGTAGAATGTATCCTTTTAAGTCTCTTATCTCTCCACAGGACTCTGATTGTTGTGAATACTTTTTGTTGTGGTGTACTAAGTGTTTATAAGTTGTATGTCAATGTGTGAGATTATGTCATGTAAATATCAAGTTACTGTGTATACTAAAAAAAATTTATGACTAATCACATGTTTTAAAGCAAACTATAAGCTCTTTCCACAGGTATTGGTTTGTATGTTGGATAAACAAACATTATTGGGGGTTTGAATGGCTTCAATTCTTGAAACCAATGATTTAATCCGTTTTTTCAAGTTTTCTCAAAACAATTTTTTTTAGGGGGTGGGGTTACAATGTACACATTTTCTCAAAAACCATCCCTACAATACCTTTGAAATTTGGCATAGTTGTTTGCAAGTAATTTGTTTCTATATCCATTTGAGCGTTTTGTTTTAATTTTTTTGTAAATGGAATTTTTCAGAAATAATCTAAGAAAATGAAGGAAATTCTGCCGCGGCTCAGTCTTTCACTCATATGAGCATAAAAAATGTCCTATTTCAAATATATAAATAAGTTTATTTAGGCATCAACACTGTATTCATACCTACTTTCACAGCAAATTTCATAGAATTTTTATCATGGATAAGGGAGAAATCATTTTCTTTAAATTATATCATTTTAGGGGTCTCGAACCCCGAGTTATGCCCCTGCCACACAAAAAATTCACATGCAATCTAAAAAAAGCAGCCAAATATGGCATACTGATGCCTTTCTGACTTGTATAAAACATAAAAGACACCTATAGGTTTGTAAATGAAAAAGTGGTCTAAGAGTAGTCTCCCCTTAACTATTGGAGTAAATGTGTTTAAAAAAGTTCCATCACATTGAACTCATCCATATCGTCCCAACCACCCAAATAAATGCATGGTGTAAGCATAGAGTATAGGTAGGTTGGAAGACTTACATATTTTCCAGGTGCTGGCAAAAGTCCAGAAGCCCCGTAGCACCAGTGCTGCCCATAGTCTGGTAATACGAAGAGTTCTGATCCCTTGCCCCCATGGCGGACATGCCCATCTTGTTGGTGCCAGTGTTTCCCGTGTTGCCAGAGCCATACAAAGCGGCCGATCCCATCATGCCCATGTTCGCAGAACCAGCACTGCCAGTGGTCGACATGCCCCCATCCTGCCAGAGCCCATGGCAGTAGAGTAGGAATTGTCACTCATGCTTCCCCACTAGCGGCCCCCATCAGGTTACCAGTGTTGCCCACACCACCAGCCATGCCAGAAGTGGTGGAATAGCTGTTGCCAAAACTGGCCATGCCCCCCATGTTGGCCGCCGAGCTATTGGTTCCCATCAGGCCGCCCATGTTCCCACCACCCATGCCACTAGTGCTGCCACTCATCCCCGTCATGCTGCCAGACATACCGCCCATTCCCATGCTCTCATTCATACCGGTGCCATAGCCCCTCCCATGCCAACGGATCTGTATGAGTCATAGCTCCCATCCCCGCCCATATCATCCCTCCCACTGCTGTAACTCATAGTCCCCATGTTTCCCATATTACTCATGTTCCCCCCCGTACCCATCCCCACCATATCTGGCACTATCTTGGCCAAGGCCATTGCTGGTGCTGCCTTTGCCGAAAGACTGGCCATCCTGGTGATGAAAACGATCAAATAATGGCTGTTAAAGGTAATGCTAGTAGGACACTGTTCAATGCATAACTTAACATGAAAAATTCCTTACATACCTTGCCATCAAAACCATGCGTGACACAAGGCTTGCCACCAGCCATCTTAGCCTTAATATATGCTAGTCTCGACACTGGCTAGTCTTTTCATTGCCATCAGGAGATCCACACTGTGTCTTCGCTGTAGGCCTACATCAGAGCTGTGTCCTCATTCTCTCCAAGACAACACCAAACACAAAGTTTCGTAACTTTCACTACAACGTTTGTCCTTCAAAGTTTTTTAGTTTCTTTTTCTCTTGATTACTCATTTGATGAAAAGCAATGATACGGAATTACTCAAAGTCAGTTGAAATGTCTGATTACCCATTTGTCATTTGATGGAAGGCAATGATAAGAAGTCAGTTGACATGTCTGATAACCCATTTGCCGTTTGACGGAGGGCAATAATAAGAAGTCAGTTGAAATGTCTGATTACCCATGTCATTTGATAGAAGGCAATGATAAGAAGTCAGTTGACATGTCTTTTGGTGGAATGCAATGATAAGGAATTACTCAAAGTCAGTTGAAATGTCTGATTACCCATTTGTCATTTGACGGAAGGCAATGATAAGAAGTCAGTTGACATGTCTGATAACCCATTTGTCATTTGATGGAAGGCAATGATAAGAAGTCAGTTGACATGTCTTTGGTGGGAGGCAATGATAAGGAATTACTCAAAGTCAGTTGAAATGCCTGATTACCAACTTGTCATTTGATGGAAGGCAATGATAAGGAATTACTCAAAGTCAGTTGAAATGTCTGATTACCCATCTGTCATTTGATGGAAGGCAATGATAAGGAATTACTCAAAGTCAGTTGAAAGGTCTGATTACCCATTTGTCATTTGATGGAAGGCAATGATAAGGAATTACTCAAAGTCAGTTGAAATCTCTGATTACCCGTTTGTCGTGAGATGAAAGGCAATGATAAGAAGTCAGTTGACATGTCTGATTACCCATTTGACATTAGATGGAAGGCAATGATATAGAATAACTCAGTCAGTTGAAATGTTTGATTACCCATTTGTTTGATGGAAGACAATGATAAGGAATTACTCGAATGTCTGATAACCCATTTGGCATTTGATGGAAGGCAATAAGGAATTACTCAAAAGTCAGTTGAAATATCTGATCACCCATCTGTCATTTGATGGAAGGCAACGATTAAGAATTACTCCAAGTCAACATTATAATCAGTTGAAATGGAAATTAATCGTGACCACCAAATCCTTTTTCAGTTTCTTTTTGCTACTGGTCGAAAGAGGAAGAAGACACAATAAATCAAATAATGTTTTTGACCACAGGTACAAAACTGCAAAAGCTACTTAGACAGGCCTAAGCAAGACTAACGATGGGGGAAAGAAGTATGAGAGGTAGACATGAGAGAGTGCGAGGGCTACAGCTTGGTACCTGGAAGTTCACACCTGATGCTTGGTTGCCGAGCATTCCTCCCCCCATGCCATAGTTGCCGCTTCCTGTTGCCATGTTACCACCACCAGCTCCAGAGCCAAATCCTGAACCAGATCCGGGTTACTGGATGAATACTGAAATGAAACACAAATCCATGCAAAGCTACTGGATGAATACTGAAGTAAAACATTGATCCACACAAAATTACTGGATGAATACTGAAATAAAACACTGATCCACACAGAATCACTGGATGAATACTGAAATGAAACACTGATCCAACCAAATGACAGAATGAATACTGAAATGACTGAATTAAACATCGATCTACATAAAATGACAGGATGAATATTGAAATGAAACATTGATCCACACAAAAAGACAGGATGAATACTGAAATAAAACACTGATCCACACAGAATTACTGGAAGAATACTGAAATGAAACATTGATCCGCTCAAAGTTACTGGACGAATACTGAAATGAAACACTGATCCAACCAAATGGCACAATGAATACTGTAATGAAACACTGATCTACACAAAAAGACAGGATGAATACTGAAATGAAACATTGATCCACACAAACTGACAGGATGAATACTGAAATGAAAAACTGATCCACATAAAGTTACTGGATGAATACTGAAATGAAACATCGATCCACACAAAGTTATTGGATGAATACTGACATGAAACATTGATTCACACAAAATTACTGATGAATACTGAAATGAAACATTGATCCACACAAAATGGCAGGATGACTACTGAAATGAAACATTGATCCACACATACTGACAGGATGAATACTGAAATGAAACATACAAAATTAATGGATGAATGCTGAAACAAGACACAAATCCACGCACATCATTAAGGGGCGTCCGGGTGAGCTGTAACAGCGTTTAGTAGTCTTGGGCTCATAATACCCATTTTCCAAATCCACTCTAGAATGCTACTTCAACATCTTTAGAATCGAGTACATCAGTTGATTTTTTTATATAAAGCCTGAAAAGGTACTAATTCTGTGTTTTAGTGAGGCATATCTAACAAAATTTAGAAGTTTCCATCAAAATGGGCCTTTGGTCGGTTTGTTTGGTCCTAGGATACGTGTATTTTATGGAATTGAAACATGGCGTATTTGGTATCATTATGAAGGTCATAATGTAAAGTATCGGTACTCGACACTATCAAAAAAATAAAATTAGAAGTGATGCGTCAAACAACAGTGTTTTCCTCTCGACTTTCTTACATTTTTGGGAGATCCTGTGACGTAGAGATCCATATATGGATAGCGTCACTATTTGCTTCGTTTTCATTCGCCACCCTAGTTTCAGTTTCATATCCCGCGCATGCCCAGACCCGGGTTCCGTTGAACGCCGGTTTTGTTTACATCAAAGCAAACTTGGTCGATTGAACACGCTTTCTGTTCTTATTACAACGAATTGCAACCAAAAATGCCTAGAAATTTCATGTTTGGTAAGAAGAAGAGAGGAACCAAGAAGAGGGGAAGACATGCAGTGTGTGCAGATGACATAAATACTGTTGAGACCACTGACAACAGCTTGGCTGGTCCTGCTTTAGATGAATCAACTGAAACCGATGCGGTGCCCTCTGTAATGGAAGTAGACGTTGATGGAGAAATGCCACTGCCAGCCAATGACAGGAATAATGTCGACACTAGGAACTGAGAATTCTCTACCTGAAGAGTAATTGATTTTATTATTATTTGCTCTCTTTGTAACAGTTTATAGAGATCTTATCAACAACCTCTCTGTAGAAATATTTAGACCAATATTATATATTATACCGTACATTATTTTTTGTTTGTTCAATGCTAGCCAGTAAACAATGTATAGATTAGTTGATTAGTTAGAGCAGAGCAGACACATAATCTAATATGTTCATGTTATACTAGATCTATGAGAATCTAGATTTATAGGTCTACATTTCTCCTTCCCCACCACTATTTATTCGAACCCTAGTACTTGTGTGTGTATTATATATATTCATCATATATATATATATATATATATATATATATATATATATATATATATATATATATATATATATATATATATTATATATATATTATACATTATAATATATATTATATAATACATTATGGTACCGTGACTACTGACACTTTTTATAAGCTTGTTTCCTTATACTTATTACATATATCTCTATAATAATCTTTTCAGGCATGATCAATCAAATGGTCTTCTAAATGACTCGACGGCAAAGAGAAAATACAGCCTCTACAAGGAAGATCTGTCATCCATGCCGAATACCATGGGGAGCTTCTTCCTTATCCACATGTCTTTCCTGGAGAATATGCTGTCGAAAGTCTGCTGCCCAACATGTTTCGAGAGTCAGCTTGTTCTTCGGGAGGGTGATTCAGTCATTTGGAAATCCGCAACATACCCATACACAAAAAACTGATTTGACATCAATTATAGAACTGTTCTGGGCTGCAAGGAAACTGGAGTCTCCCACCAAAGATTCAACCGACTTTTCTCCCTCATGAACATGCGGAGTCCCTTCCATAAAAAGACCTTTGCGGATATCGGGATGGAAATCCACAGAGCTGCAGAAGATTCTATGGTGAAGGCCGCAAACCTAGTGAGGCAAAAGCACGCATCCGGTGAACTCATTTCATCTCGAGAAAGCGCCACTGGACTTGATGTGATCTCCGTATCTTTCGATGGAACCTAGCAGAAACGTAGCCATTCATCTCATAATGGTGCTGGTGTGGCTATCAGCGTGGATACAGGGTTGGTTCTGGACTACCAGGTGCTCAGCAATTACTGCCACGCATGCGAGACTGGACCGAAGCCAACAGATAACGGGTGTAGAGAATGGCGTGCCAACCATGAACAAAAGTGCCAGATGAACCATACAGAGTCGCTAATAGCATGGAGGCAAGGACGGCTGAGCATATATTCAGCAGAAGCGCACGACAGAGGCAACTGATATATGGGACAATGCTCTGCGATGGCGACTCAAAGGCATTGGTGGCAGCTAATCAACATTCGGGCTACGACATTCCAGTCCTCAAGGAAGATTGCATCAACCATATAGCCAAAAGAATGTTCAATGGTCTTCAGGCTTGCAAGAAAACAAACAAGGAAACCCTGAATCGCAAACTTACTCAACCCTGCATAGAGAAAATAACCAACACCTATGCAGCTAATTTGAAACGGGAAGCCCCAGACGTTCAAAAGATGAAATTTTCTGTGCTTGGAGGAATCCTTCATATGGCCTCAACCGATGAAAGCCCAATCACAAGTACTGTCCAGAAGGGCCAGAATCCTGGTGCCGACATAAAAGGGCTGAAGCTAAAGGAGAGCCGCAACCACCCCATGTTGCACCAACAATAAAGCCAGGCGTTCTTCCTGTAATTTACCCGACAATCCAGAGATTGACCGACATAGAACTGTTGCAAAGATGTGCTAAGATGCAAACACAAAACAACAATGAGTGTTTTAATAGTCTCATCTGGTACAGGTGCTCGAAGAACGATTTTGCCTGTCGGCGCAATGTCGAAACGGCCACAGCATTAGCGGTCCTGTCCTTCAACTGTGGACCCCAAGGAATCCGTTTTGTGTCTAAAAGATTAGGCATTATGTGGGCGGAGAATACAGAAAGACAGGCAATAAAATTAAAGGCCAGAAGGCTGAAGGAGGCTGCCACCAGAGGAAAATCTTTATCCAAGTGGAAGAGGAAAAAGAAACAGACAGAGCGAATTCTCGTGGCCCATCAACAGCTGACCGGTGAGGGTACGACCTATGAAAAAGGAGCTTTCAACTGCTAAAAGGTAACATTTTTTGTTTATTTATCAATCTACATGTTGAATGAAGATTAGGTTTGACAGCAAAAGGAAGATTTGGCCAATTTTAATATGGCTGTATCATTCTAAAGAAAGTTGAATTTTCAAACCCGTTTTTCTCAAAAGATGTGATTTCTAGCATACGTTTTTAAAATCTTAAAATCTCAGAAAGTATTCATGCCAGAGTGTTGAAAGTTGGTACACAGCTAGACTAGTATTTGTTATTGGGAACTAGAGATTTTCACTGGTTTATTTTGATTTCATGTCTTTTGTACACCTTTAAAATCAAAATATTACAAAATAGTTATTTTTAAATAAAATACTGATTTTTTTAAAACATTTAAAAACAGCTGAGATAAATTAAATGTCTTACTCCTTATTTAAGGGTTTAAATAATATGTCTGAAAAAGAATTTCATTGCTAGCCCATATACTTTTTGAGATTTTGAGATTTTAACATTTTTAATTTCGGCATCAAAATCCAGCATGGCCGCTGTTACCATGGCAACCGAATAATTTTCCCCAAATTTTTTTTTACATTTACATAGGTACTTAGATGCAAGCAACACATTGGCATGAAAAAATTAGCCAAAAATGCATTAGGGGAAAAAAGTGAAAATTCAGTAGGATAATGGATAAATAAAGAAATCTACATTAAATTACTAGATGAGTACCTTACCAAGATAAACCCAGTCAATCACTCAACTTCTTAGCACTAGCTCTAGCGGTTCAAACATTTTTATCAGCCATGTGGGATTGCCCGTACAAGCATACCAATATACAAATAAATCTACGTTCTATCGGCAAAGCAAGCCATGCTATTTATCAATTTCACATTACCAAATATCATGGTGGGTTTTTTAAAGATAAATTATGAGATTATGAAAAGGGCTTATTTTAAAGTTTTTTAAGATGATACATACAATCATAACCATTGATTTCACAGCAGTTCAGAGTCAATTAAACTAGATAACAGCAACAATGCTGACCAACCAACTGATTCTACCAATGGAAAGTCAAAATCATTCTAAGTGCTGGCCCTTTTGAAGAAATGAAACCCCTGAGTGCTGAGCTTTTTGGCCCTTTTCAAAACAATATTCTCCTTACTTTGTATTGTAAAATAAATTAACCCAAGTTTTAGGAGCTATTTGTTATCTATTTATGTAAATATGTGTCTTTGACTTTTGTTTTGGACAGACGGTTTGAAAGTTATTACCAGTCACTTTTTGAAAAACGATGGCAGATGTTTTGACTTTGTATTTTGGACAGACGGTTTGAGTACAAAAACATAAAATGCTGATCATAAACTCCTCTTACAAGAAGCCTTCACTGGATAAATACAACCTGAAAAATTATCCACCATATATTAACCTCCTTATCCGAGCTGCAGTGTAGTCACAGCAATTGCTAAACCCTTTTTCAAAATTAAATGTCAGTATGAATGTCTTAAACCACTTCTGTCTATCTCATTGAAACTTAAATACCTGGTCCACCTATAGCGGTTTTCTCAGGGTGAATTAAGAAGAAACAACAAGATGAAAGATAAGTAAAAGAGAACAAGTAAAGAAGTAGGACCTACCCAAAAGCACCCACCAACCAACCACCACTTGTCGAATCCTTGACCCTCACATGATTTGATTTTTGTGTCTCTCTTTTTTATTGAAAAAGAAAACCAAATTTTCAAGCATATTCAAATGAAAGAAAAAACCACGAATTCAAACATGTCCATGTAAATGAAAAACAACAATTTATATAGGAGTATGGCGTTGTAGCTGAGCCGTAGTGTTGTAAATTTGTAATCGCAGCGGAACACCGGTTCAAACCCCACAGCTAGCACAGGTGGGGATTTTTTCACAATGATGTACTCCTAGGAAAGGTACTTCATTCTTACTTTCCTCACTTGACTACTCAGGTGTGAATGAGTACCCAGCTTTAAGTAGAGAAATATTTTGCCAGTTTAGTATTAAAATGGCTTGCTGTGGGATAAATGAGTCAGCCTGCACTAATCCATCTTTATCTTTAACTAAGATTTCAAACATGTTCATATCAAAGAAAAACAACTACCACTAATAACCAAACCACAGCCATGGTCAAATAAAACATTTCTTGAGATATACAAGATGATCAAACAAAACCTGAGTTTGGGTTGTTTTTTTTTAGTATGTACAAACAAACAAAAAGTGCCATTGTTTTATTGACCCTGTCCACTAATGCCATGATCTCGGGGTGAAATGAGAGAAAACAGCAAAATGAAAGGATTGATTTCTTTGATTTTACCCACATCCACTACTATGGTGATCCTGTGGCTTTTGGTAGGAGTTTTAATTTTGCCCAGACTGCCTTGTCACCAGCCAAAGGATCTTTAACATGTGGAGTGTTATTATTTGCACACAGGACCTCCTTTTTATTGTCCTTCTCCGGTGGGACTACTAGTCTGGACCAGCGGGTAGGTTTAATCCCAAAAGACTTTTCAACCTGCCTGAGGCTTGAAACCAGGACTTCCTGGGTGAGAGGTCAACACATTGCTTCTGGACTACTGAGCCCCCCTCCCCCCTTTGGTCATAATAATCACATCAAAATCAATCCTAACTAGGACAAGGGATGGTAAACACCATTAAAACAACAGTAACCAACTTATATGTCTGTTATAAAAAAAATATTAAAAAATACCTCAGCATAATATCCTGCATTACTGTCACTCATGCCATACATTTGCTGAAAATAAACAAACAAAATACAACAGCTCCACTTCTGCAAGCTTCAAATCAAGTGTCTCCCCCCCCCACACACAAAAAAGCCCCAGCAAGTAGCAATAAAGTTACAATACCTCCACTCCCATCGCAACTACTTTCCTTATGTCAAATCTTTTTAACAATTCTTTCTTTTTTAAAGGGTCTTCTTCATTACAATAGTGAAAAATATTATCAATGTACATTCTTTTTTAAAGCAGTTTTATGTATATAACGAAACAATAACAAACAAAATAGTTAAATCTCTTTTAAACAACTTTCATGTACATGACAAAACAAAATTGGAAAACAAAAAGATATAGTGTTACGCATGGTACACATATATTTTCATGACATCAAATACCCTGATACAACATCACACACCATTAAAGATGTTATAAATACATTTTTAAATGAAACCAATATGTAAAATGGGGTTAAAACAAAGCAACTTAAATAAGCCTTGAAAGTATTCAAGGTTAAAAACTCATGGCCGCTATTGTTTTCTTTACAATGAGTGAGACACAAAGATGTGGGGAAATTTATGGAGTGCCAATACGTTCATGCAATCATGGATTCCATTCTCTCCTTAAATCACACTGACCTGTTGATAGTTGTTGTAATAATCATTGTCTCCATAGCCAGCACCGTAGCTGCCTCCCCCAAAATTACCTCCCATGTCCTGCTGATGAGCAATGAGAAAAAAACATTGGTTTATATTATCTTCTTGTAGCCTTTTACTATGGATTACTGTCATGTACTAGCACATTATATCTGAAATATTCTCATTAATCCAGATGTACAGTGTGCATTTAAAACTAGAACACTTATCACTGAATCATCAATATTGCCAATGTGACAGAAACTCACGGAATACGCCTCTTGACCATAGCTGTACTCAGTGTAGTTGTTGCCCATATTAGACTTGTTGCCATAGCCACTCTCATAACTGGAAGCGCTCCCCACCTGTAAAATTCAAACACACCAAAGATATAGATATATAGCAATTCCAACAAGACAGACACAGGCCAATACAAATAAGACATAGAGGCCAATCCAGACAAGAAAGATATAGACACATATCTGTAGGGATGATAAAAAAAAAAATTTTTAAGTGGAAACGGCAAAATGAAGGAAAAGTAAGCGTAAGAGGGAAAAGAAAAAACTAAAACCTAACACTCGCCAATCGCGCCCCAAAGGACTTGATTTTCAGATGATATAGATACGCCCAAATCAAACAAACTTTCTACCAAGATTGTGTGAGAATTACACTGAAATAATACGCAGGGATGTAAATGGCATCTGAAGAAATTCTCTGAAAATAAACACCGGGGTCCAGGGGCCGCGTAGGCTGATGGGGTCGGGGGCAACGCCCCTTTAAGGGTCCGTGGGGGGGGGACCCCGGCCGAAATTGAATTTTCACACTTGTACAGCTTAAATATGGCCTCTCCTGGGCTTAATTTAGTTAAATTACTAGGGATAAAGAAACTTTAAAATGAAGAAACAGAACTAGAACAAACAGTAGACAAAAAATAAATAAATGAGTGGTACCCTAGATCTATTGTGCTCTTGCTCAATGTTTGGAGCAGCACCATAACTATAAGGTAAAGAGGACAGAAGAGCTGAACTAGAGCTAGATCTAGGCAGTGATGGACTACTGATATCTGCAGTACCAGAAATCTTACTGCATGCTGCCTACATTGCAGCTGGAAGACTAAGATTAGATCGAAAAATATGAGTTTCGATTGTGAGCTTTAGATCGGCTAGCATGGTCATTTAAACAACGCACCCGACCACTGCCGTACTTTATCTCGCACTTACAGTAACAGCACCAAGCAAATCCATCTTTGTCTACCTTTCGGAAATAATCTGGAAAAAAATCGCCGTTGTCATCTTTCAACAATAACCAATCCCATCGAAATTTGTTCCTACACTCTAGATCTATCGCATCAACTGTTGTATCTCGCTCCACAAAGTTAAGAGACCTTCGTGAACACGACGCCATGTTGTGTTTACTAATCTTAATACTTACCAATGAGAGCTACTTCCCTTATACCTACCGTCTATTTCGCCGCTTCGGCTATTTACGTGGGTCAGAGAATTATTCTCTGAATCCTCGGAGAATCTTGGACTAATGATAGTGAAGGAAACTCGGCCGTCAGAGGATTATTCTCTGAAAATTGCCTTACAAATAGCGAACGGATATCGTGACAATAGTATTAATGTAATTGTGAAAATAACTTCCTTTTGTTCATAGTTTTTAGGTTTCAAATTCTTACAGTCGAAAAAATATAATAGATCTATCAGTGAATTAAAAAAATAATTATCTGAAATAACAAAAATTAAATAGAATTAGATCTAGAATCTAGATCTATTTCTAGACTAGAAATAGAGAATTTACCCCCAAATTTCAACCCAATCAAATAATCTGAAATCAGAGAAAATCTGAAAGATTTACATCCCTGAATACGTTCTCACATTTAAATAAAATGATGGAACTATAATACTAATACTAAACGAAATGTCCAAAGGTATTCCACTACCACTAATCCCATGACTGAGTCCAATGTACATAGGTAACATATTCCCATGATGAAAGAAATGGCCACTGATATCTTTTATTTATATCAATCACTATTTCTTGCTTGTGGGTGGAGCTTCTTACATCTGTCCAGAAGTTGTGTCGGTCATACGAAGACAAGTGTCTTTGGTTTTGTACACTTTGCAGAAGGTCCACAGCCTGCATTTGAGATAGAGCTCCTGTGTGTTTATCTCTTTATAAGAAATACATCAAGTGTGTGTTAGCCTTGGAAATGAACTATCACTTTTACCCCTTTAGAATAATAGACTTTCTCTGTTTGGCGTGGCGTGGGTTGATCAGCGTAATTGGTCAGAATAGAGACATTCCGAAAACCCGTCTTTGGGTGCACTGCAGTGCAGTTATACGGGACCCACCACTAGCGCTTAGTCTTGCTGGAGGCCGGGAGTGATGCAAATATACAGGACCCGCCATTAGCGTAGGTGTGCTTAGAGTGACCAGCGGCATGCAAATATATGGGACCCGCCTGGAAAGGGTTGATCGCCTCGGATGAGCTCTTAACTTTGACATCGGTGGGACTGATGGGTATCATTGTAAAGCCTATTTTTAGCACAATCTGATTCGCCCAATCAGAGCCGACTATCATTCATTGAGCTATTGCATAACGCGAAGAAGAGAGAGACTTTTCGCGGCTGACCACCCTCGTTTACTAGTGTGAGGGCACATTGTATGACACATTCCCTATCACAACACACATGGGCAAAAAGAGCTTGAATAGATCTGTCCAATGATGCAAGCCATATTACGTTACTACTTTGTATAGAGGAAGAGGGGGCAAGATGAACAGGACCGAAAATTAGCGAAACATGCGACTCGCGCCGTGGTGAACGGAAAAACGGGACGGTTTGGACAAGCTACTTGCTGCGAGTAAAAGTTCCCTCAAGGCTGTTATATCCCGTAGAGCCAGAGAATATTCCCGGTTTCTGTAGGTACTAATTAAGATGAATACCAAGGGGAAAGGTGCACATATTCAGTGTCTTTCCCAGGAACGTGAGGGCTTGCTAGGACACCCCAATCCAGAGTCTGACAGGCTTTTGATGTCGCCGTAGTGATGAACACATTAAGGCGCTGAAGCGAAACCAACATGATGTTTGTAATCACAACAACCCTGCTTCAAGGCCCTTGCACATATTCAGTGTCTTTCCCAGGGAACGTGAGGGCTTGCTAGGACATCCCAATCCAGAGTCTGACAGGCTTTTGATGTCGCCGTAGTGATGAACACATTAAGGCGCTGAAGCGAAACCAACATGATGTTTGTAATCACAACAACCCTGCTTCAAGGCCCTTGGCTGGCCAGTGTTTTTAGTGTTGTACTCTTAGGAGAGGTAATTCAATCTGCTTTCCTCATTCAACTCAGGTATGAACGAGTACCCTGCTATAAGCAAAGAATGATCTTGTCAGCATGTAAATGCCAAACATGACAGGCTGCTCCGGGGGGGGGGAGAGGGGGGTTTGAATGAAGTGGGCTGCTGGGAGATTAATGATGTGCAGTCTGTGAGGACAAGACTTTAAATCTATCTTATTATGATTAATACAACAAAAACATGATTTTTCATTTAGACTTACCTGTTGTCACTGCCCTTCCAAGATCCTTGGTCCAAAGGAGTGGCCGCTGACTGGTTACCCTTGAACTGATTGGGAGGCTCACCAAGCAATGAGTTCTTGACCATGGGTTTGTTCTTGGGGACGTTGGCGTTGGCAGAGGGTCCTCCAGGCACATCTCCCAGAAGACCTTTACCAGGACCACCAGAACCACCAGGACCACCACTACCGCCAACACCACTACCACCACCGCTGCCGCTGCCGCCAAATTGGTTAGGCTTGCCACCTTGCTGTTGCAACTGGTACATGAGATTCTGTCCAATCTGGTTAACAAGACCTTGACTTATCTGGCCCAGAAGTGTCTGGCTGAGGTTGTTCAAGCGGCCCTGTCCTGATGAGCCAGGACCACTTTGGTTGTTTGCGTTGTTACCTCTGGCTCCTGGAGCGTTGCCCATGAGGGGAGCATTTCTACCTGGCATGGGAGCATCTCCCAGTAATGAGCCTCCACCCTTACCGCTGTTGTTGTTGGGAGTTACCATCAGACCTGCGCCAGGGACAGGGCCCAACAGGGACTGGCCTTTGCTCAAGGAGGGAGCACTCAGCAGACCTTCAACAACAAAACACCACAAGTCAATTCAAGTGTCAATACAAAAAGCCTACATGAAACTATTGCTCAAACAGCTCTCTTAACCCTTTATTGTATGAAACTATTGCTCAAACTGGTCTGTTGGCCCTTAATTGTATGAAAATATTGCTCACACTGCTCTGTTGGCCCTTTATTGTATGAAAATATTGCTCAAACTGCTCTATTGGCCCTTTATTGTATAAAACTATTGCTCAAACTGCTCTGTTGGCCCTTTATTGTATGAAACTATTGCTTAAACTGCTCTGTTTATAAAAGTTATGAAGAAAACTAGCCATTTCAATTAAAGTAGACCTCTACAGGAGTAAAATGATCTATCCCTTTCATTCTAGCAGTTTCCATACCAGGGCCAATTGCAGAAGGCCTGGGCGGAACAAACTCCCCATTTGCCTGCATCATGGTAATGAGTAATTGTCCCAGGTTAGACAGAAGGCTAAGATTAAGGTAGCGTCCATTGGCCACAAACTTCTTCCGCAAGTATTCCAGCATTTCTGGTAATGCTTCTGGCTCTTCCACTTCATTCTCGTCCTCATCTTTTAGGGGCACCTGCAAAACCAAACCAAGGACAACAATTTGAGATAAGATAAGACATGGTCATCTTTATTTGTTTTAGTTACAATTTCATAAACTTTCACCAACAAATGATTATTTCAGCTAAATGCCCTGTCTCAACAGCAACTGCAGGTATCATCTTCTCCAAATTATCATAAAATACATCCGTAATGGATTAATTTTTATTTCTTTTATCGCACATGTAATCCCATCGCTAATAGGACTTGTCAACAATGTGCCATGCATTGTAATCACCCTTCATTACCTATAATAAAAGATGACCGGTCTTCTTTTCTAAACTCCACCCACTGTACAGAACAAACTTTGTCCCATTGGATCACTGGTTTGTCACCGGGCAATTAGTATTGAAGTCTTCCGGACTCCGTCCACGACTCTTTCTTGATGTAGTAAGTGGCGCTTTTAATAGACTGTACTTGCATCGCAATCGAGGGACAAGGTGTAAACAGTTTTATTGCTCCCCGGTATCACATTGGCCTCCATTCTGTTTGGACACCGACGGCCTAGCCCCCGTTTTCCCCTTACCTCCTTCCCACCTGGTCTTGACGAAGACAAGGCGGAAAGAGTTGGGAATTTGGGGGTGTTGAATGGAAGAAGGGGCTGGCTTTCGTTGGGAAGAGGGAGGCAGTGGGGGTGGGGATCAAAGGGGACCAAGGTCTGGGAGGAATGGTGATGGTCTGGGGTAGGGAGAGGGAGGGTGGGTCTCCAACGATAAGAGGGAGGGTAGGGGCGAAGGTGAAGGGGAAGATGGGCTGTGAGAAGATGATGGATCGAAATCCATCTCTTCCTCACCCAAAAGAACAGAAAATCTGTTTTTGGTGGGGACAGACTTGTCCCCGTTAACTACTGGTCTAGTCTTTTTTACATGTCTGGACGACAAGGCTGTTTTGGCTTTGACTCCAGTAGCCGGTAGGCATTTTGTCCCGAACAGTAGCAGCATACGTTTTCCCCTGCACAGGGGCAGCTAGACTCGGAAGAAGAGCCGCTCTAGACTGGGAAAACGTACCACCGTGCTGTGCTTTGTTTTTTCTTCCTACCACTTTAGACAGTCTTTGGACGAGGCAGTGCCAACCTCTGCGCCACAAAAAGGATTGTAATGCATAGGTGACACCCTGCCTTGTTGCCATTCGCAACCCGCGGCAACCACGACATTCTTAGTCGCCTTCTACGACACACGTGGATGGAGAGATGGCAGGGTACCTATTCTACTTCTCTCCTCTGTTAGAAAGGTCCCAGGTTCCCACGGGGGTCGGTTACATGAAAAAAATACATTTAGACGAATCATGTATTTTGACAGCGTACAATTTGGTGGAGAATACTGTATTATCCTACTCTTTCTTGGGTGTTTTACGACAAAACATTCAAATAACGGAAAAGTAGCAAATACTAAGTAGTTATGCCATTTTCAACAGAATCGTTTGTAATTTGGTGTAAAGCTGCTTTATATCATTACTAAGATTTTCAAAATTTTACTGTACTTTCTGAAAAATTAGTTGCCTTCAAGCCTCAAATTTTTTTTAATTTGTAAAAATTAAAATTAAAAAATAAAATAAATTTGAAAAATTTGAAAACTATACAAGACATCAAAAACTGATACAACACTGGTTTCAAAGTTTTATGTACAAAATTATAAACCACTAAAACAAAACATGTAGGACCACAAAATTGCCAAAAATGACATAGTTCACACAAAATTCAAAATGACAGCCGTAAATTTTCAAAAAATGACACAATTTTCCCCCTCTAATTTTGCTATGCTTAACTCATTTATGAATTGTGTATCTCTTTAAACTAAAATAAATCGCTCAGATTTATCCATGTTTTAGTAAATGATTCCCCTTTCTTTCTTTTCTTTTGCACTGAATATCTTATAATTGTCTGCTGACACATAATAAATTTAATTTTTTTAAATATTTTTGGTTCCCTATGTGGTCCAGTTTATTCTGAACCCATTGTATGAATTTCATAAAAGCAGTTGAATTTTGTAAATGGACATTCTACCCTACAACCTGAGCAGTCCCTCCCGCTACTTGGTTTCAAAAGGTGAATTTGGGATGCAGGCTAATGGGGCCGGGATTAATTTTATTTATCCTTTATAGATCAACCTGGTCATGATTCTTCAAATGAGCAGTGAAGCATGCCCTAATATGGCAGTGACAAGGTAGAAAACTCTCACCTGATTGAGCTGTTGCTTGAGACTAGACAGGATGACGTTGGCCTGGCCTGTCATTGGATCACCAAGGATTGACGGCTTGGGTGAGGTCTGTGGGGAAAACCAATCAATATTTGTGAAAGGAAGCATGCATTCAACTATATTACAACCATACAGTGTGTGTGTGTGTGTGTGTGTGTGTGCACGTGTGTGTGTAGGTGCTAACATATTGATTATCATCTCAAATCCAATATTTAAAAAAAAACTACAAATCTTACAAGTTGTGTACACAAACTATTTTGACATTCACATTCCACTACAATCAAAATGAGTTTCACTAAGAATAGCATGGGATATTAATCCAATAAAAAATATCATGGGATAAATTGATTTTAAATGTTTATAACTTTCTGTACAACATCAATTGTAAGGAACAACATCTCACCCCAAGTCCCATGTCTTGCTCGCTCAGATTGTTGAGTTGTTTGGCAAGGACACCAGAAAACTGAAATAGAAAAACACATTTAAAATTACATTAAGAGACACACAAAAAACTAGTATAAATGTAAAGCAAAATATTTAAATCCCAGCTTTGCGGTTTGTCAAATCTTCTCAGATCAGTAATATCACCAAGATCAAAGAATATGTGACAATTGAAAGCAGGTGTCTGTCTCTATGCGATGCCATGTTAAGGGTGAAAGTAAGCAAGCCAATGTTAGCCTACAAATCAGTTCTAACATTATCAAAAGATCTAAAGTGACTTGGTAATCTAACCCAGTACTCTTTCCTCTTTGTGCTATTTGTCACAGCCACTGGCAGTGGAGATAACCATTACCACCCCCCCTTCCCGCCCACCTTTACACCTCTGGGCACAGCAGAATATAGATTATTACTAAATCCTTGCACAGGGGAACTCTAGAAAGGTTGACTGCTTCCACTGACATTCAAGACATCTAAAACAACTTCAGCAGCATGTCTGTCATGTGCCCATAAAACAGACAAATTGTCATATTCACACAGAAAAAACAAACATGCATATCAGCTACCTGGCCCATGAGAGAGCTGCTGAGGTGGAGTGTAAACTCGTTGACATTTAAATATGAATAAGGGGAGAAGTTCCGCTGGTGGCTGCAATCAATGGACCACTATCTACAGCATCCAATATAACCCTGTCTCAATCTTCACTTATCGTGCCTACAAAAAGACCTCAGCAAAGGAAATATTTTTCTCTCCCTTCCATTCTTAAAACATCATAAGTGCTAGAAATCTTCTGATCTGTGCATCCCTACAACACAGACCATCACAAAACAAGTGCTGGAAATCTTCTGATCTATGCATCCCTATGACACACACACTGTCACAAAGCAAGTGCTAGGAAATTTTCTGATTTAAAGCCCACACCTTTTCTTTCTTGGCCACTTGCATGTGTATGGCCAGCATGACCAAAAGACCCAACTGCATGTTTGGGTTCATCATCGGACTCAACGGAAGGGAAGGGGCAGGTCCCAGCAAACCTTCAGTAGAAGAAAACAACAGAGAGGTAGTGCACAAGCATAATTTCTCACAAGTCACAATGAGAAGGAAAAAAGTAACTGTAACAAGAGCCAAAAGAAAGACAGACAGACAGACTATTGGTCCAATTCAATCCACCTGGGCTTGGCCTTTTGTATAAATGTTTGTACAAAAACTCTTTGCCTCAATCAACTGCTCAACATCTTTCTGAAAGCAATTTTCAGATAAAGAAGACAATATTTCAAGATCTCATGGCACACTTCTCAGAAGATCTTTGCATATAGGTATAATGGTAAATTCACCAGCTTTACTCGTTTAAATAAGATTTAGTCATAAAATTG
Organism: Doris montereyensis; assembly: GCA_037039925.1. NCBI lineage: Eukaryota > Metazoa > Mollusca > Gastropoda > Nudibranchia > Dorididae > Doris > Doris montereyensis. The sequence goes on along the minus strand of JAXRKP010001343.1, from coordinate 80,350 downwards.
TTGATTCCATAAAAAGATGGTGTATAACTTTGATCTGTTTTCTTATGACTTTCCTAACCCTTTTGTAATTGACAGCAGAGAAGAAGGTGTGCATTTATCATTAACAGAAAGCTACATCAGCAGATGAGTGAGGCACTCGATGGACTGATTGATGCTAAAAGGCATCTTGCTTCTGTGATGGGGGATACGATAAGAGTTCTGATAGCAGATTTCATCATGGCAATTTACACATGACAAGGTGGGTCCATAAGTATATAACGATCAATTTCTCTATCAACAAGTTTGATGAGAGTTTAAACCTATATTTGAAATGACTACATCGTTTATTTTATGTAATCATTACTTTATGTTGGGAAAAAGACTCACAGAAGGTCACTATAATTCAGGTTCATTCGCCCCCTCATTCTAGACATTGTCTTTTACGATATGCTGATTTAAAATCACACAGAAGACATTGGAATGTTTATTTGTGGAATCTGACTCATAGTGGCATAGTTTTTCTGAAGAAAAGGTACCAGTTAGCTACCAGTTACACTATTTCATGCCCTAAGTAGTCCTGTCTTTCCTTAGGGAGCAAACTTCACTTGACTTATTCTATTTTTGGAGAGAATCAAGCAGCTTTTCAAATGAGTTGAGAATCATCTAGTTTTGTCCTGCAGGGACAGTTCAGGCATATGTGCCATTATTCTAAAATCTAACTCAAACAAATTTACTGTGACATCTTGACTACTCTTATCAGGTTTTGATGTAAGACTCAAGCACAGAGGATCTAGTATGGATGCCTAAAGAGACGGACGCACACTGAGGTAGAAGAAAACAGGGGACTGAGCTTCCAATTTAGAACGAATGGTAGATAACAATCATGACACACATAAGATAGACAGAAAAATGGTTGTGGATGTAACAAATACATCGCTGGATGGAACGGAAAAATAATAAATAGAATAGGTTACGAGGTAGACAAACAGAATTCAATTTTACACGGTAGCTCAATCACAACCAGGAATGACAGACAGAGGAGAAAAGCAGTAGCTGGCATCAATGGCAACAGCCATGGCACTGAAATCAAGAGGGATAGACAGGAAGTGGCAACATAGATCTATGGGCACATCGTTCAAGTCACTGTCTGCAAATTCTGAAGAAAGGTCAAGGTAAGGAGGAGACTAGGGTATCTTGAGACAATTTTCAAAAGTAAGAAGACGAGTGAAGTGATGAAAATACATGCAATTTGTAAGTGTTTTTTTGACTTGTCGTTCTGTCTTGGAAGAACAAAGAAAAAAGAAAAGCCATAGAATTAGTGCCTGCTGGATGAATGGGTGCGTGCTTTGAGCAATTGGTATCAAGTGGTTTGCTTTGTATTTGTAAGTGTGTGATTTTAGGTCTCTACCATAATTTAAGGCCTTCAAATGGGGAGATGAGGGCAGATTCACTTTGCCATAGCCCAGTTCGTTGAAACATGCCCTGGAAAGAGGTGGTACAATACTATATCAATATGGCCACAAAACCTTGCCAAATTCTTCAAATAGCATGAAAAGAAGACAAAAATTATTATTTTTAACTTTTAAAAAAATTAAAACAAATCAACCATGTAACAACAAACTGGGAATACAACTGTCTATCATCACAGCATTTCTTAACTTATTTGATAAAAAAAAATATTGGCATGAACTTTTTCCATTTATAGCAGCAATAATGCAAACTTTTTTTAAAGACATAAAACAGTTAAAAGCCGCTTTCAATCATTCATATTGAATTTAAATAAGTCTCTGGATGTCATGTTAGCATCTAGTTTGTCTCAATTTGTTTGCATTTGCATGATAAAAATAGTTAACATGTTACTATCAAAACACTTGTAAGAAAGTTGCTAATACCTGTACCTGGTTTATTGACAGGCGACATCATCTGGGACACATAGGCTTGCTGTAACTCTCCCAGGACAACTTTGAAGCCTTTCATTACTAAACAAGGAAACAAACCAAAAAGGAAAAAAGATTAGTTTACATAACGGCATAAAAACCAAGAGGTTCACCATTCTCCGTTTTTCCTTCATTTCATCTGCAATCTGATTAATAAATAAGATTCAAGAGAAATAATAACTCTACATAAATATTATGTGTTTCCCTAGCAGTGGTTTATTATTATTTTCTTCTTTCGCTCTCTATTAACATGACAATTTGTGCCTCTCATGCATGTGTGCATAAATGTAATTGTGTTATATGTTGCATCCGTACTACGCGGCACTAAGCTTTTTTTTTTTAATCTGTGTATGTGGACAGTGATTTTGGTCAATGGTAATCATTATATTAGATTTTGTGCTTTGTAATTTTATTGTGTGGATATTAATAATTGCCCTTCGGGAGGAAGTTGGGTTTTGTCCAACTGAATTAAATTGACAAAGAGTAAACTTTCCTGTTTTCTTACTGAAGATCCATGACATGTTTTGTGAGTCACATTACCATTGAAACTTGATCACTCCTAAGGCACAGTCTTTTAAGTTGAAACCACACATTGCCAGTACTGGTCACACACACACACACTTCCACACACTGCCAGTACTGGTTACACACACATTGCCAGTACTGGTCAAACACACACACCTTTACACATTGCCAGTACTGGTCACACACACACACACACACACCTCCACACATTGCCAGTACTCACATCCTGGAATTGCCCGAGACAAGCTGACAACCAAGGGATTCCCTGCAATTACTGGCTTCATCGTCACAGGATCAGGTAAAAGACTACTCTTCTGTACTTTGTCTACCTGTGAAAGTGTATTTGACAATAAAAAAATGCAAGATCTGTAAGATGCTTCGTTATGGAAATACTGATCTTTAAGTAAGGAATCATTACATTGTCTTGTACATAACGTGACAACACAAATCAACAATAATAACTGAGAAATTACTGATATTTACTTATTGTATCAGGCATATAGATTATAGTGACAGGTTCAAAAGCATAAACAGGGGCATCAATGTCATTCGACACACTTTTCTTCAAATTTATGTCATCCTGAAGTGATTGTTTTTTTTGCTTGTGAGTTAGGGTTTTTGATTTTAGTATATATATAAGTAACTGTCAACACATAATCATCCTATATCATTGACAAGTTTGTAGCGTCCTTGGTTGCCAAGGAAACGGCCATCATCTTGGATTTTGACGACATTTTCAAAAATCTATCTCCTCTCTTAGTTATGAATAACATCACTCAAAACCTGTGCAGATCGTTTCTTCCATTCAATATCGGGTTGTTTTGTGTGGGTTTTTTAATAGATATTTTGGATAGTTTTTTTTAATGAATTTTTTAAAATAGCATATATATCGTTTATAGCTCGGAGGAAGAATAAACTGGAGATGCCATGTACCACGTGACCTGAAGCCAGAGCAGACGATGCCAGCGACCGGGCAGCCATATTGTTCTATCCAAAACATTGCCAGTGCCAGTGTGCTTCGTTGAATTTTAATCCAACAAAATGCCTGCTTGTTCTGCATTTGGTTGCACTAATCGACCTGAACGTGATTCCGTGAATGGAATTACTTTCCATAGGTATAACACACTATTTGTTTTTCCACCAGTAAATGGATTAAAAATACCCAGTGGCTATTCTTACGGCAGCCAAAAGTATTCTAGATCTAGGCCTAGCCTAAGTTTCCTTCTTTATTTTATTTTTGACGAGAGGGCAAGCCCCCTCAAACTCCCCCTTTTTTCTTTTCTTTTTGATGAGGGGGCAAGTGGCTATAGTTACGGAAGGGAGCAGTTTCCCCCCCCCCCACAAAAAAAAAAAAAAAAAAAAGACAAAACAGGTGGGAGTTTGAGGGGGCTTGCTCCCTCATCAAAAAGAAAAGAAAAGAAAAAGGGGGAGTTTGAGGGGGCTTGCCCCCTCATCAAAAAAAGAAAATAAAGAAGGAAACTTAGGCTAGGCCTAGATCTAGAATTCTTTTTGGCTGCCGTAAGAATAGCCACTGCCTTAAAAATAAAAATATATAAATAAGTCTACCAATCTTGTCTTGTAATTTCGACATTTAAAAATCCTTTTAGACACATGGCAACATACTTACACCTCAAGTGGCAGCAGGCCGAGAGCGAGCAGGTGTCTGTAGGCCTAATCAGTGTAAATGACCTTCTGCTCTACCGGCCTTATCATAACAAAGAGTGTGCAGGTCCGATTTTCGCGTTGATAATTTTTCCCGACTGACACTACCCAAAGATCCCACATCTGTGATTTGGTAGCCTACCAGTTCTTACCATATTCATGAGTAGTATAGTATGTGATTTATTATAGAAAATGACGTGTTTTTGCGTTAAAAATTGAGGGCGGATGAGGTAACGAGTAACTAAAATTGAGCTAGGGAAGGCGTCGCTACAAAAATTGAGGCAAGAGGAGGCGACACGCTGTAAACTTGATACGAAGCATCGTAAAACGTGACGCATGAGGCTGAGAGGCGAGTAAAAATGAGGCGGTCCGGCAACGATTTGTGAGGGATTGTGAATGAAAAGTTGGATAAAATGAAAATTCACACAATTATTACAATATGACTTATCTCAGAGCATAATGGACCTAGGACCTACATATTTGGTACCATGGTACAACTCCAGAGTCCTACAAGATAATCTCTTAATAGCGTACCTTTGACTAATTTAAAGCAGCTCTGACCTATTTAATTATTTTCAAAACTGAAACCTTAACCTTGGGCATTTTTTTGGAGCCTAATGAGCCTATGACTTATTATTTGCAGATTTCCCCACGAAGAACCACGACGACAGCAATGGATTCAAGCTACCAGACGCAAAGACTTCGTTCCAACAAAGTCTGCCACTTTATGTTCCAAACACTTTAGAGACGAGGATTTTGACCGGACTTCCCTTTGCCGTGTTCGCATCAGAGAACACGTTGTGCCGTCAGTCTTTGAAGCTTTTCCTTCATATTTGAAAGTGAAACAAAAAGAAAGAAAGTCTCCGAAACAACGACATCAGTGTCAGCCATCTCCAGACAACTTGACTACCGCAGCTTCGTCAATACGAGGGCAGACTACACCAATCAAGACTGGCCCTTCATCGACGACAAGCGACGTTAGCTATACAGCGACAGCAATGCCACATATGTCAAATACGCCAAACGTTGTCAAGGACACTCCTGTTAAGGCCCAATTGAAACGAAACTCGAGGAAACTGACCAGAAGTTGATAGCATCAAAGAAGAAAATAAAATTGCTGCAGTCGAAAAGGCGTTTGATAAAACGGGAAGCGAAATTGACAACGATCATTGATGATTTAAAGAACAAGAACATTCTGAGCACGGACAGCATTGGTGTGCTGGAGACATGTGGCGGGGGTATCAGTGACTTACTAAAAAGACAAAATGCCAAATGCCTAGGTAAACCTCAAACAGTCAAATATTCTCCTCAGTTGCGAAGCTTCTCGCGCTTCTCTTTTTTTACTCCCCACGAGCATATAGGTATGTGCGAAAACTCTTTGATACCTGTCTCCCACACCCTCGTACTATCAAAAAATGGCACCAGTCATTAGACGGGGAACCGGGTTTTAATAATGAGTCATTTAGAGCTCTGAAATCTAGAGTTGAAAGCCAGCGGAAGGACGGTAAATCATGCCCGTGTGCGTTAATCCTGGATGAAATGGCTATCCGAAAGAACGTCCATTATGATGGCCACAAGTACCAAGGCTACATCGATATGGGAACAGAAATGGATGATGATGCAAAAGAAGCGCTAGTCTTGATGGTGGTTGGGATCAATAGTTCGTGGAAAGTGCCAATTGGGTTTTTTTTCATTGATGGTCTAAATGGAGAGGAACGAAACAATCTTGTGAATAATGCTTTGGAAAGGCTTGACGATGTTGGGATAGATGTAGTCTCTTTAACCCACGATGGTGCCGCTGCAAACATTGCAATGTTAAAATGTTTGGGCGTTGACCTGACAAACCCCAACAAAATAAAGCCCCATTTCCCCAACCCTTCAACAGGCAATCCTGTCGTTTCGTTTTTGGACCCTTGCCACATGTTAAAGTTGGTAAGGAATACTTTGGCGGACAAGGGTTCTCTCTTTGAAAATGAACACCAAATCAAATGGCAATATTTCCAAAATCTAAACCATTTACAAGAGAGAGAAGGTCTTCATTTAGGAAATAAAATGAGAAATGCGCATGTGGCGTGGCAGAAAAAAAAATGTCAGATTAGCTGCTCAAACTTTAAGCGAATCAGTGGCGACATCCTTCGAATTCTGTCTAAGGGAAAAAAATTGTTGAATTTGATGGATGCGAGGCGACTATAAAATTCATAAGAACATTCAATAATTTATTTGACCTTCTTAACTCAAGAAATCTAAATGCGACTGGGTGGAAACGTCCACTTCAAGGAAACAATATTATGCAATGCACAGGTTTTCTACTAGAAGCAAAGGCTTACATTCTGTCTCTTAATCAATCTCGGTTCGGTCCTAGCATTATTCAGAGCAACCGAAAAACGGGGTTTCTCGGATTTTTGTTGTGTATCACACTCTTGTTGATTCTGAGCAATATGGATTAACTTACATGCTTTCATACAAAATCAGTCAAGACCATCTGGAACTTTTCTTCGGCAAGATACGAAGCATGGGTGGCTGCAACAACAATCCAACCGTCAGTCGAGTTCAAAAGCGCCTTTAAATCCTTGCTAATGCACAATGAGATTCAATACGCAGAAAGAGGCAATTGCCTGCCATTGGAATCTTTGCCTATTTTGACTGTCTCCAGTGGGAGTTCAAAACTTGACGACGAAGTGCCTTCGGTTGCAGCTATCAATGCTTCTGACAGTAGAAAACGTCTGATGGACGATGGACGATGCGAGGTCACAAACGAGCCCACATTGTCATAGTGAATTTATCCACGTTCCCACACAAACGCAATTGTCAAATTATTCAGAAAAAATTGTCGCATACATTGCAGGGTTCATAGTGCATAAATTGAAAAAAGGTTTGAGCTGTGAAACGTGCGTCAGTGCACTACTCGAGACCACTGTATCAAACGTACACTTATTGATCTCTATAACATCACGAGGTGGGTTAGCAATCCCATCAAAAGACGTCATTAATGTATGCATTGCATGTGAAAAGTTTTTTCGGTGCCAAGTATCATCAACTGACAATGGTGATGTGACCTTGTCCAATGTCAAAAGCCACAAAATAATCCAAGCCGTTTTAAAGTCATTCTTAAACAAGCCCATATTTGAATCGATCTCTGATCACATGTTCCACCAGGAGCCTTTCAACAATCATCTAATTCTGCTGATCAAATCGGTCGCTGAAAAGTATCTCCAGGTCCGATACCACTACGCGGGCAAACAGTACACCCAAAATCTACAAAAGCAAATCAAATCAAAAAGTAGACAAGTATTAAATAAGTTGATAATCTTTTCTGGACAATAAATACTAATGCAAACAACTATCCAAGTTCCCATCTTAAACGAACTCTCTGACTAGTGAACCCACAGACAAATGACCGCGGACTAGTGAACCCGTTAATTGGGTTTTTTACAGTAACCCAGAAATAACATTTACTTGAACGCTGTATAATTTAGTAGCCTATGTTAGTCGGAAGGAACATTGTATGATAGAATAACCAGTCTTCAATTAATGGAATATGAATAAATAGGAGACGATGATCATGTACAACGTTGTTATTCAGTAGTGTATAATGTTTTTAAAATATGCAATAAATCCTGCTTGGTGAACATTTAAAAACATCCACTTGTGTTGAGTCAATTAGTAAATTTATATAGGCCTAAGCGGTTAATAATTGAGTCTGTGTAACAGAAAAAAGGCACTAATAATTCTACCGTTAAAAAAAACTGTTGAAACCCTAGATATTAATAAAATCATAGAAAAATGTAAACAGTCCCACATCGCGAGTTGCTTTGCTGTTTTCTGGGTAGATCGAAATGGCGGCAGCGCAAAATAGGCTCCGCCCCTTGGCTTCACCGGCGGGTGATAGCAGAGCGCTTGGCTTAGCCTCGCCGCCACCTCCTTTTAAATTATTACTCCAAGGTTTATAGGCAAAAATGTCATTTTTTATTACCAAATAAATATTCTCAAAAAGTTAACAAGATATTTTTTTGAAAACGACGTCATTCTATTAACATTGACGAGAGGAACATGTGTGCGAAACATTGTACAAATCGGTCTCTAATAACAGAAAAGATAGAATTTCAGTGTGAAAAAAACTACACTTCGAGAAAAATGCAGTAAAGAAATGAAAAGAAAATAACAACAACTAACGCTCAGACGGGTTGCCCTTCTTGTAGTAGCCCCCTTACTCTTCCGACAGTCTTTGGCATTGTTATTAATGTAAAGAAGATTGTAAAACTAGGTTTAGACGTGCATTAACGTGAAAACAGTGTCAAAATTACCAGGGTTTTTTTTTGTTTTTTACTTATGCGCGTTTACATACGCGCGACGCTGGCCTTCACCTTTTATGTCACAAAGCGATTGGCGATCGATTCGCTGTCTTCCCGAAAGCCAAGCAAAACAACTGTGTTGGCACGTTGGCGATTAGCCACCGCTAGAGGGATATAAATGACGTTAAAATTTTGACTGTATTTACATACAAAATATTTTGTAAAAAATATATATATATGTCATATGGACATTGTTTTGCCGTAAACTTGTAGATAAATGATTGTTTACCCGAATATGCAAAGAACAGAAAGTCACCATTTTGGTCCCAAATTCGCCAATCCAGGCGGCATTCCCCCATCTGAACTTTGCTCGGGAGAGAATTACCAATCGTTTTTAATAGCAAACTAGCCAGTTATGCTGGTTTAAAAAGATTATATTGACATTTTCAGCAGCCAAAGTAAATGACGGCATAAAGAATGCACAAGTCATTCAACTTTTATGTCAATTAAGTTACAAAAATCCTCGAAATTTGTCAAAACAAAATCTCTTACACAGAATTTCAGAGCGATATGGGACTCTATGCCATCCCTCCACGAAGTGCGTCCAAGTCATCTACGGTCTCACACAACAGATATTTAGTAAGGCAGTAGCATTGGTGAAAAAAGAACATCAACGGCAGCTGGATATCACCATCAACAACACTGAACCGCTAAACGTCGCCATTAGTTTTGGCGGAACATGGATGACAAGGGGCCATTCGTCTCTTATTGGAATTGGATGTGCCATCGACAGCCTCACTGGTATCGTAGTTGATGCTCATGTCGTTAGTGCCTTCTGACAATCATGCGCGACAACTGGAAAGTGGCAGAAGGCTAACAATCCTCAGCTGTACGACGCATGGCTTAGAGAACACCAAGAGGAAGGCTGTAGCATCAACTACAAAGGTGTTTTAATTGATTACCGAATGATAATTTCTTCTTACAAATTACTTTTTTCTAGCTGATCAATTGAAATCTACACGCAAGGATGATTTATGGCTCTGGAGGGGATGCACTGATTATAATTGTTTGATTTATTTGATCATTACATTAATAGGATTATCGCTTTTGTCATCATCGGCGTCTATTTTTTTCTTTTTCCGTACAGTTATCATTATATTCAGAAAGTCAAAGCCCACGATTGGGGGTAAAACTTATATCAAAGAAATGGAACCAATTTACTGTTGTCGCGTAATAAGAGTAAACAAATTATTTTTACATAATTGATAATTCATGGCATCCGTATCATTATCATAGACTAATGTTGTAAGCATATTGCCTAATTCGATGAGATTAGGCAATCACACAAACAGAATGAATCCATGGGCTTCATTAACCTCACTTCTATTTTCTACAAAAGACAAAAAATGTAACTCTTTCTCAAAATGCTAACTATAAATTTTCAATTACACAATGACAACCACCTGAATTATTTGACAAACATATAAGCTGCACATAATCAACCTCAAGCCATTTAGGGTTTATTGTACTGAACTATTCTGGTTACTAACGTAGTTGACTTGTCCACATTCGTATTTTCTTTACTGACTGATATTCAGTTTTTGTCTAGTTTTAGTATTATTTGCTGATTTTATTTAGGCCTGTTTCGAAATGTTTGATATAAAACAGTTTACTTACGTAACAATGTTTTCTGACAGGTCGGTTAAAAGCGTGTATGCTCAGTATTTATGTTATGCTTATTGTTATTCAAAGGTACAACACTTGGCGGAAGGAAACACGGAAGCCTTACCGGCAATGCTATGTAAGTATTATGCCAGAGCTATTCGTGGGCACAACAACTTTGAGGACATGAAGACAGCAATTTTTGCACGCAATGCATATTGCCAACGGAAGTCTTCACCATGCCATCTAGGCAAAATGCAACAAGACCTTCTGTCACTCGGCACCTCGTGTCACATTTTCTATGCTGACGGCTGTTGCCGAATTTAACTTCGGGGCCTCGTTTTTCTGAGAATTTTAATTCCTACTCTGGCATCCAGGCAGGGGAGGACACCAATAGACTTCAGCAAGTACGACATCAGAAGCGACTCTCATTAAGTATCAGCACAGCCTCCGGAAAGGAGAAAGCCCGCAAAGATATGTAGGGATGCCCTCTGGTCAAGATGAAAAATACTGAACTTTTTTTCGTGATGGGAAGCAAGTGAAATAAGGCCATTTTTTTCAAATTTTGAAACAGCAGCAAGCGGGGATTAGGTTTTTTGTTCAGTTTTTTAACTTTCACTTTGTTTAAGTGAGAAGCTCGATTCACGGGCAAAGCCAGAGCTTTCTTGCCATTGCTACTATAATTTATTTTGTCCTCCCGTACTATATAATAGACAAATCCAGTCTTACATTTTTTCAGAAGTCAGAAAAAATATCCTCCATCAGGATTTTCTTGAAACCATTCTTTGAATTTATCTTTCACTCCTTTATCAAAAGTTTACACATTACCGTCGCCCCGTTGAACAAAATCCTCCTCGCGGAACTTCATGTTTGAATCATGAGTTCTATTCTAGATATATCTAGATCTATCTACATTTATATTCCAATTATAAGCACTTTAGAATAAATAATGCCAGTCCAGATCTAGTTAATCCAAACAGTCAAATCGCAAATCAAACAAGATATCTCGGAGTCGTAGTAAAACGGTGAATGGCGAGTCGTTTAATGAACAATGGCGGAATATGACATTGAGTGACAACTCCACTAATAAAGACAACAAACACGTGACGTTTTGGGTATAATTCTTCGTCAGACAACAAACGAGAAATATCTAGAACCTAGATCTAAGTACTACTTCAGGCATCACGCAATGTGATGTCAGAAAAAAAACAGAAACACTGGGAGGTGAAATGAGGGATAGTGAGACTGACCGATGTATTTCATAAATTCATAGACACGCACACAGAATATAGGTTATTCTTTCGTTCCCACACCTAGCTATCACTAACCCTTGTATTAATTTGAATATAAATTTCTAGATTTGTAAATATCAAGGACATACCAAGAACACAAAATCAATATGAATGACAAACAATCTAGAATCTAATTTAGATTGGACTCAAAGCACCAATATGTAATAAAGCATATAATTCTTGAGCCACACCTCAAATGTCCAAAGATTAATTACAGTATAAACTGAAGGAGAAAGTTATATGACTAGCAGTAGGAGTATTCACTATAATTCTATCAATCTTTACTGAAGTGTCCTCTCAAAGTTTTTAAATAAAATAAAATAAAAACAAGTACTTTTAGTCTACAACCTGTGCTTGGCAGAATTGGCCAGAATGACAGTTGTAGCTGATTTGTATGCCTTCAGGAAGCTAGTGAAGGATTCCATTGACAGAAAAGGCGAGTAATTTGCTTCAATACAGGGAATGCCGGTTCAAGGGATCTTGACTAAATGATAGACTTCCATAAAAATCGACGTATGTGATTTTGTGTGGGTAATCTCCTTTTATGGTCATGATTGATTTGAGGGAGTCAATGTCAATTATAAGATAAGCACAAATCAGGGAAGTGAGGGGTCGGTGGCCGAGTGGCTAGGCTGTCAGATTTAGGATCACAAGGTTCGGGGTTTGAATCCTAGCAAAACTGGTTCCACTGATGTGTTCCTTGGGACGGTGAAAAACATGCACTTTTCCCACTCGACAGGTACAATCACTAGCTTGAAAGTTAAAATCTGATCAGACTAGCAGTAGCAACCTGTCTATGAGAAGTTGGCTTAAGCCCCGACACTATGGGTCTCGCAATGTCCTGAGAGGAACTTTACTTCATTACTTACTGAAATCAAGGGCAATACACTTTCATTCATTGAATGTCAGTGCGATATTTACTGAAGATGAGAATAATCATCTCAAATTTTCTGAGAAACAATTTGAATCGATATTTAACAGCAGCTGCCAGTGAACAGTCAGCTTTCGCATCTGGTTTTTAGTTTGTAATTTTACTTCCGGTGTAAAGTCTTTTTTTTTTTTCTAAACGAAAAACAATCGGAACAATTTTCGATGAGCGAAATAACAGAAACTGGAAAGTTTCATCCCTGACATTGGGTGGGTTCTCACCTCCCATTGCAAACGTCGTAGAAAGTGTAAACAAATCAATAACCAAATAAAAACAGAGAGCAAGTTATATAGAAAATGGAAAAATGGTCAATAGTATGTTGAGGAATGCCAGCTGTCTAGCAGTTACAATGAAATACACACCCCTCAACATCAGTCACATAGTTAACTCGGCAGAAATTTGATGATAGTCGAAATCGGTCAATCATAAAAATTGGGATGAAAAGCGTTAACAGCAACGTATTAACGAGAGTGATCAGGAACATGACAAATAAAATGAGGAAAACAAAACAATTATCAAGTTAGGCCACAAAATTCAGGAGGATTAGCTACATACATTTGCTTGAATGAAAAAAAATGCTTATAAAATCTCTTTCAGAACTCACAAATTTCCAATTGATTCTGTTGTTAATTACAACAGCAGACTTTCCCGGAATACAAAATGAAACAACAATGTCTGCATCGTCAATCTTCTCATCCTTCATTTTGAGCCATGTCTCTTCTGCATCCTCTAAAGTTCGGTACTCCACTATCCCATATCCCAGAGACTTTTCCTCCTTGGTAACGATCTGAGGAACCAGAGAAAACATTCACAAAAAGATAACATGGAAAAATAGTTAGGTGGATTCATTGAATTGTACCATATCCACCTCAAAACAGCAGGACGAACTCCAGATCATTTAACAAAAGGTTGCACAAATTTGTACATGTGACTTGTAGGCTACACACACCTGCACATAAAACAATGCAGTCAAAATAATTACTTTTCCCTAGTGTATGAGAACACACTCTATGTAACTATTACATTGCCACATTCACCTTTTGGCAATACTTCCCGCATGCATCCCAATTTCTGAGCTCGCCAAAAGATAAATTCATAATAGGACCCCCATAAAAGGTGAATGTAAAAGAGAATGCTTGTTGAAGTATTTCAATAATTATGGCCCATTGCTCAGGAGATCCTATTGTATCGACATGAATATTTCTGACTTATGCTCATTCAATTCTTCCGTATTTTGGGGCTTCTTTTGCCATTATTGACAATCCGAAAATGGGTTCTGATGATGACAGCAATGCTTATATGACATATAAGATGGGTATTTTCATGATACTGATGATAGAAGTTCTGATTAAAATACTGAAGCCCCAAGATCACAAGTGGAAGTTTAGATCTAGACCGGGGCTGTAAAACTGAGATAACAAAACAATTGCATTGACAACAGACATGGGAAAGGCATTGCAGTGAGGGGGTGAGGAGGAAAGAAGAAACTGGCAATCCTTAAAAGTGGCCTATAAATTTCAATAGGAATCAGTATGAATACCTAGCTTTTATACACATAGCTAGCTATTCTGAAAGGTTCATTGCCTTGAGACGTTTGGTTACACAAGTTGTGTGTACTTCTTCAAAACATTTTGCAAAACCTTGGCAATGGGGATGACATAGAGCAAAAACAGGATGGGTAATGTAAGGGTCTGAAATCTAATACACCCTTGACCAGACCTGCAAAAAGTCTCCCTTTCAAGAAAATCGCCAGAACCCACTGAAAAATAATCTCACTATTATCATACTCACACATTCTAGCATGACATGACCCACGGAAAATAACAAATGATACAATGTGAACGAATGAGGTTTTGAAGGTAAAAATCGATCCAAGCAGGGACAGATTGATTTTATGCCCCCTGAAATGAGCTCAAAGATGGAACCCAAAATACACACCGATCGTAGAGAGGGAACTAGCAGTAGTGCTAAACATTCCTTACCTGGCAATAAATAGGACTTGTGACACAGCCAAACATTTCCCTCATTTTAGATACATCTGTGAATGCTTCTGGAATGCCTGTAATGAGCAAACACTTGGACTGCATCAGATCATAGGAAGCCTGGACAGCTGGATCCACAACATCTATGTGCAGAGCCTGACCGTCCACCTCTTTCCAATCCAGATCTTCCTTAATTTTCACCACTTGCTTTGGCTCAACTTGAAATTCGACTATGCCATATCCCATGTTGTGTCCTGTGAAAAAGTTGATAAGATGTCAATATCGGGGATGCCATCATACGTACAATAACACTTGCCTGAGACACAATAACTACAACAGCAAACTTTGCCAAGAAAACATCTTTCCTGAAACAATACCTCATTTGCTACTTAGCTTTTTCCAACTCTGCATGCACCAAATACTGAGGTTTTTTGGGTGCTTCTGACTTCTCACTTTAAAATAACTATTAATGGACTGATCTTCAAACATAGTTCATTTAGTGAATCATCTTTAAACAGCACAAAAGGACAGAAACATTCTACCTTTCATACTTTTGTTACAACAATACAGACAACAAAGGCTGTATTTCGATCTACAGAATTTTTGTTTATAATTGAAAGAAATGAATGTCCATGTTATCTTTATGAACTGAAAATAGTGTGTGTCAAGTCTTAATTTTCACTATCAAACTCCATCTCAGTATCAAAATTGCTGCAAAAAAAAACTATCAAAAACATTTCTTCTATGGTCTCCGAACTCTCTCCTTACTGGCTATCTTTTAAGAATTTTATGTGGTTTTGCATGCACATTTATTTGAGCCAAATTTCACACCAATAAATATAACATACACAGTCATGCCATACATCAATTTGTTCAGAAATGGAAGCTTTACAAAATTATGTAAGTTTGATACGGCCAAAATTAAACAAATTTGTTTTAATTTGCATGAAATAAAAAAGAAAGAAAAAAGATTTTTCCAGAAATTTTGAAAACCCAAAGGAAAAACAATTGTATTAGGCATAAGATATATTAGTCCTGCAATATGCAGCCAAGTTTAACCCAAAGCATCCCGATGCGCCTGATCGCGACCGATGAAAACACACGGCGAGGCGTCCCGATGCGCCCGGTTGGAACCGAGTGAACGTCACTATAGTGAAACTCTTCTACCATATAAACCATGCTATTTCCTGTCATTTTATTGCCTTCCGGAAGTAGAGAAGAAGTCATAGTCAAAGTAACCGCTTACAGAACTGCAATCGGTCGCATGGTCTTTTTTCTACCAATTTTTAGAAAACGCTGCTATTTTTGTTATCACCATGGCTTTTCAGTTCTTGAATTCTTTGATCGAAAGTGCGATAAATGATGATGGTATTGTTGAAAATGGTTATGAAAGTGACTCAGGTGATTCAAATTTAGATGAATCTGATTTTGATGTTGATCCTAGAGAACTAGATGATGAAGAATCAGTGTCAGACGAAACAACGCACACTGGTCCCGATATTAGACCTGGGGCCAGTGGTGAAGGGACTCAGAATGATGGGTGGAGTGAAAATCTTCGTGATATTTTCGTCCATAATTTTGAAAAATATTCAGGTGCTGTTGTGGATTTATCAGAAGAAACAGAGCCTATTGATGTTTTTGAGTTGTTTTTTCAACCGTCTCTATGAATTGATAGTAGAAGAGACAAACAAATATGCAGAGCAGAGACAGAGGGAGACTTATAAGATAGACAAGGACTGGAAACCAGTGACTGTGGACGACATTCGCAAAATTCTATACATAAACATTATGTTTGGAATACATGACATGCCTGAATTCAGGATGTACTGGTCTTCTGACAAGATGCTTCGTGTGGATGCCGTCACGACGTGATGACACGAGCACGGTTCACGTCGATAAATCGTTATGTGCACATGAACGACAACACCCAGCAAATTCAACGTGGCAGTGAGGGCTATGACCCTTTGTTCAAAGTTTGCCCTGTGTTGGACATAATTCGTGCTAGGAGCAAACAGCTGTACAAGCCATCCCGGGAAATTTCCATTGATGAAGCCATGGTGGCTTTCAACGGGAGGCTTCACTTTAAACAGTACATCCGTAGTAAACCCCATCCATACGGGATAAAAGTTTGCTACGCGGCTGAATCCAAGACTGGATATTTGCTAAATTTTTCTGTGTACTGTGGAAAAAGTAATGAACAGATTTCTAATGGACTTGGACATCATGTTGTCATGAATGTGGGGTGTTGTGGGGTGTGACTATTTAAATAAATTTCATATTTTTTATTTTGACAAATTTTTTTCGGCGTTAAAACTCGCAGAAACCCTTCTTCAGAACAAAACATACTGCTGTGGAATAATTCTTAAAAACAGACAAGGCTGGCCTCACATTAAAAGCAAAGACAAGAAGGGAACCCTGACAGTGAAACAGAAGGGAAATCTTGTGACAACGAAATGGGTTGACAAGAACAATTTGCTCTCAACAAGCTCAAACCCCACCACAACAATGGTTCATCGGAAGACGGTCTGGTGTCGTAGACACTGAAATTCCAACACCCGTCGCTGAATACAATATTCACATGGGCGGTGTTGATCTTGCCGACCAATATCGTGCCTCATACCAAGTCGGCAGGGCAAGTAAGAGGTGGTGGCAATATATGTTTTGGTTTTTAGTCCAAAGTGCACTGATCAATTCGTTCCTGCTCCTCAAGTCAGCTGTGCCAAATGCAAAAAGAGGATCGGCCACTGCAAAGCATCTGACTTTCCCCTCAGCGTGATGAAAAGCCTTCTCCTGCGGTCATCAACGACCATTACAAGGCAACAGCCAAACATGCCAGCCATTGGCAGGTCTGTGAACAGTGGTGTCATCCACAAGAGTAGCCATCTCGAAGGCAGGAAAACGGTGTTATCAATGTTCAGTCGACAAGAGGAAAACCCCTAAAGGCCGCACCCCTGAAACTGTCTATGGCTGTGGTATTTGTGCAGTACATCTTTGTGAAGGACACTGCTATGTTCAATTTCACAAATTGTTATAGAAAATTTAATTTTTGTCATCTTGTGATGAGTGAAATGTGAAAAATCACCAAAATTCGCAATTTTCAACTTTGGATATTTTTTTTACGGTAACTTGTCATAGTTTTCATTAGAATATATATTTTTTCTGAAAGGTTTAATTTTTTTCCTTCTGAATTTTTTCCTATTGATTTTGAGCATTGGAATATGTTTTAAAATGTGTTTGAATGATTTTAGTAATTTTGTGTGCAAGGGTTATTTCCCCTTCCTGGGATGCTTATGAATTTCAGGCTGGTGAGCCTGGGATGCTTTGGGCTAAAGAATGTGGGTTTTCTTTAAAAAATGTTAGGGCAAAATGAATACGATATGGTAACGGCCGCAAAAACAAAAATCTTACTCCGCCATCAAAATTACAACTGTTCTTTAAAACGGTAGCTCTTGCTTTATACAGAGAATAACCAATGAAATACCAAGATGTAGCACAAATAATGTGCAAAGCAAATTACAGGTTTCAACTGTGAAAATACTATTATAATATATTTTAATTACAATTGTTCTAATTTTTTTTAAAGATAAAATTAATCAGCCTGTAGCCTATAGGCAAGGTCTGCTTTGCAAAAATTGTAACAAACTTAAACTTGGAGAAGAGTAAAAATGAGGGTTATGAAAGAAGATATTTTAACATAGCACTGCTTTGTTGAATGGATTTATAGTATTCAGTGCGAAACAAAAACCACAGAAACTGAAATGTATGTAATATGTATAACAGTGAAGAAGTAAAATGAAAACAATATTTCAATTTCAAGAGACCAACAAAAAAATCAAAGATATTGAGATTGAGAGACAAAAAGTGTGAAATCAATAATGATATGACACAAATCATGTGAAAAAATTGGCTGTGAAATCATCAAACAGACATAATGACAGTAAAATACCCAGTACTTGGTAATATTATTTATAAACAAAATAAGGAACTAAAACACACATTTCTCACTTATCTCTACACACTATGTTCTAAAAGTAGGCAATTCCTGTCCTGATTGAAGCAAATATGGCTATCACATTCTCCACCTTTAACCCTAGACTTTCGCCGACTTTCTCTAAGCGCCAACACATCTTACAATTTTTCCTTACATTTATGTGTTCAGGAATTATTCCATGTGTTGTCTTTTTACTTTCTTTTTTCTTCTCTTCATTCCTGGGAATTTCTTCCTCTTCCTCTATTCCTGGTAAGTTTCTGATTAACTCAATTGTATATTCTAACTGACGATATCAGCAACGGAAGGATTGTCCTTTCTAAACTGTTGGAACAAAATAAATGAATTTACCCTAGCAACATCTAAGCAATGATAAAATATAGTTTTCCATAATGTAACTGCTCTATGAAGAATTTTGTATTTCCCTATCATCTGATCTGATTTATCCACCCTCCCATGTATTTATTGTAATCGTTAACGAACCTAGGTTGCCTAGCATGAAGTTGTCTAAACCCCCCCCCCTTATCTTATTTCTTCTCTTACAAAATGAAAAAGTGTTTTTGCAATATTTACAGATGGTTGAAACAAAGGAAACTACTTTATTATCCTTCCATTGCAAAAATAAAAGATTTCCCCTCCTAACCCGCCTCATCCCACCCCGCTCTGTCTTTGAAAATTGTTCCACATTTTTAAGATTTTGAGGAATATTCTTTCTATTTACATTGACGGTACCATGTGCATAAATCTTTCTTTTCAACAATTCTTCAAAAAGGACAACAGATGTATAAAAATTGTCAACATATAAATTATATCCTTGGTCAAATAAAGGTTTAGACAACTTTATAACAAGATAAAAAGCCAATCCATATTTAGAAGTTTCCCCTTCCGCAAATAAACATTAAAATTATATGTGTAACTAAGTCAAGGAATTTCATGCCCCATTTTGTCGGCTCATCTTTGATGTATTGCCTTAAGCCATATCTCCCCTTGTTAGGTACCATTCTTTCATCAATTGAAATATGCTCGTTGGGCTGCCAGAACTTCATTGATTTTCTGTTGATAAACTGTTCTAAACATCTAATCTCACACCCCACCCATTATCAAGATCTGAACATTTAAGAAAACTTTGAATTTGAAGAAATCTAAACCTACTCATACGTCTTGCTCACAAGCCATGAAACTAAGAACGTATACACCAATACAGATACAAACATGGAAGACGAACAATAGACCGATACATCAACAAAGCAATGAAGCATCGCTCAACAGGTTTCCAATTCTTGAACTGACAAGACTGCACCCCCCCCCAGTAAAATAAAAGTTAGTAATACAGTTTTTGACGTTTACATAAGTAAATCTCTACCTTGCTTAGTTCGCATAACGTAAGCATATTCCACAGGGCTGGATGCTTCACATAGGTCTTTAAAATCCTTGTCACTGTACGATGCAGGGATGTGCCCTATTGCCATCATGTAGGGGCTAACACCAGCCTTCGCCACAATAGTATTGGTTTTGAATTGCTTGCCATCATATCTTTCCACTGCATCCTCAAGTTGTCTTCCAATTGCAAGACTCACATCCGCTGAAAATGATAGCATATATAACTGACAGATTACAGAAAGCTACAAGTGTTTGAAAGTCGTGTATAAAAACATGGATTTAACTTTATATTATAACCCATTATTTCTTTTCCAAATGTTAAGAAGAGTACATGTAATAGCCAGGAAAGTCATCAGATCTGTCTGAACTTCCATAATTCGACAGCTGCAGTGGGGACAGATGTTTTCTTCTTTATTCATATATCTACATCCAGAAATTTTGAAACAAGCTACCACAATAGTGCTTATATACTTCAATAAACCGAACACTGTACTGTCTGGGATAGTTCAACCAGTCCTCAGAGGCGCATCAAAGCCGCCTGACTCAACTTTCCCAACACACTTCAGCTAAATCTCTATATAGGAGCATTTTGTGGAACTAAAGCCAGGGTCATGAAGGTGTTGAATCTAAGTGTGACCAGACCAACCCATTTTTTGCTCATATGAGCACCACTGTGACTACATCTAGTGTCATCAAATGCAAGATCTGTAAGATGCTTCGTTACGGATATATCGATCTCTAAGTAGGGATTCACTACATTGTCTTGTATATAACAGTGACAACACCAATCAACAAACAACAATAATAACTAAAAAATTACCAATATTTACTTATTGTATCAGGCATATTGAATATTTATAGTTAAAGGCTCAAAAGCATAAATAGGGGCATCAATGGTATTAAACATACTTTTTAACAAATGTATGTCATCAGGATTATGTACAAGTTCACTACAAAAATGGTGATGGTAAGAAACTTTCCAAGGAAGCACAAAAAGTAACAACAAAAATAAAACTGTACATATTGACAAGTCATAGAACTATGTTCGGCATGTAAGACAGGATAAATATTCATCGGAAATGAAAATTATCAATTTAAAATTACATAAAAGGGGAAATTGAATGTTAGCAAGTCGTACGGTGTGTTCAACATTGATTTAGGCCTAAATATCTATAGAAAAGGAACATTTTTCATCAAACTGCGCATTTATTTACGCCTAAATATCTATTGTAAATGAACATTTTAAATTTAAAACGCCCAAAACACCCAAAATCTGACTTGTACATAACAATGACAACAATGTTGATGCTTTTTAATGGACCCTAGTAGAAATGAAAGTTAACTGAATTTAATTAAATATCACACAATGATAAACAATTGCCGCACTAAACCATAACATACAAAAATAAATAAATAAAGTCAGAAATATAGAAGGCAAGTGTCTTGTACATAATATATGATGACGGAGATGACTGTACATAACATTATGAAGGATGATGATGACATTAACAATTTATGCCTCATTTTGTCAGGACAGCCATGACGCAAGTACAAAAAAGGAAGATGGAAATGGGTAGACAAAAGTCATCATTTCTCATTGTCAAACTTGATCATCAATTTGCTCCAAACTAGGAATGAGCACAGATATCTTGTATATGAATATGATGACATTTTGGGACTTAAAATTCCTATCGATCAAATTCATAAAAATGCCACAAAATTTCCCTTCTCATCACTAACTCTGCTCAGGAGAGAATTACCAATCGTTTTTAATGGCAAACTAAACAAGATTATTTGACCGTTTCAGCAGCCAAAGAAAATCAGGGATGTAAATGGCAAATGAAAAAATATCTGAAAGTCTCTGAAATGTGAAACTTTCAGACACCGAACACCTGCACCGTATTTAATCTCCCATACAATAACAGCACCATGCAATGCCACCTTTTTCAACCTTCCTGATTTAACTAGAACTAGAAAGGAATTCCTCATTACAATCTTAAGTTGACAACCAGAACTTGTTCTTAGACATAAAACTTAAGACTTGATCCAAATCAAGCATTAAACCTAAACTTTTGACAGGCCATCCCCAATGTGTTAAATTGTCTAGATCTACATTGTGGGGCTAGCTTACCTTAAACCTGGATCTCGAGTAAGTTTTGAAGATTTGCTTGTTACTAGAAGTTATAGCAAAATTCTAAATCAATTCTGATTCTATTAACTAGGATACAAAGTAGATCTAAAAATCTAACTCTGGCTCTACTTAAGTTATTAAAGAAAATGGGTGCGAAAAATTCTATACCTAGTAATCTAAATCTAAATCTAGTCTCGTAGTTTCTAGGCCTCTAGATAACAATTAGACTTCGATCTAAATATATCTTTTATATAGATCTTACTAGATTGAATTCAAATCTCTCATAAAATAGCCTGTCTGTCTAGAATCTAAGTCTAGACTAAAAGAATCTAGATTAACAACATGCGTGGTTATTTTCAAGATCTCTCTAAATCTAGATCTCAAATTCTCTGGAACGCCGAGCAAGAAGTAATTTTCATCTCTTAACACACTAGATCTATTTATACTTATACCCTGATATACTAACCCAAGCTATGGCCTGGGGAAAGCTACAACTTAGATCTAGGTTGTCAAGCAGTCATAATAAAAATATAGATCTAGATCTTACAGATAAAAAATCTAGGTCACCTCACTCAAGCAGGTCGATCTTAATCGTGTCTAGCTCTAGATCTAGATTAGACTATTAAATCACAATAATAGCCCACAAATAGGATTCTAACATAAATCACAAATAACGCAATAGGAAATTTAAAATGACTTAGCTTTGATTTTCCTGGAATGAAAGAATAAAAAATCGCCAACAAATCACATTCACAAATGAACCGTACGACTGTATAGAGGTAACCCAGTGCATCTCAACATTGTCTAATTCTATCCCAAAATTCTTTGCGCAGAAGGCGTTTTCCACAACAAATGCGTTTGTAGATTTCAGACTAAAAAATATGAAGGAAGCATGTAGGCTTTAGTGCTTAATATTCCAAACATAAGTTACTCAATCCAATGCAAGTCTCTTGATAACTACAGTGGAACACGTTTAAACCGAAAGTAACGGGACCGGTCAATGTATTTCGGTTTAGAGGTCTTTTCGGTTTAGCGCTAGTCCCTCGGAAATGACCTTCTGTAAAGGGAAGCAATAATGTATAAAAATATTTCTAGAGTTGTCTCCCTTGACGTCATGCACACGGCGTGGCCTGCAGTGGACCCTATGATGCACGTTTGTCTTCATTTATGTTGCGTTGGGGTTTTTTTGTTTTTTCTCGGCATATCTCACTTTTACTGTCCCCCCCCCCCGTCAACCTCTTTAATCAACTGTTGCTTAAACTGCAGGGTATACCCATTGTGCTTTCTTTTCGACATGATTTTCGTAATTATGGATGGAATTTATAGTCACAGGTTGTAGTGGTACCGAAGAGCAAAGCAAGAAACATCCGCGTGGCTGAAGATTCGATTGTGGAAAGGAAGAAATTACAATCGTCAACACGCACGGTGTACACTCGCATACACACCGCTTACACATTATGGAATGCCGTCGCGTGTGGCCGTAATCAGTAACAGTGCAGTGAACCAGCCTATGACGATCACTGATCGGTGCCACACAGATAATTTGCCTCTCGCACTCTCGCGCACTGTGCAGCAGCCATTGACCGTAGCATCACGCCACCCATCCCCCCCCCCCACTTCTCTCTCTTGCGTGTGATTGTACACATGTATAGTGTATAGCCTAGTAATTGTAGCCTTCTTGGATGTCTTGAACTAGCACGGCAAAGATGTAGGTTGACTTTTTGGACCGCAACTCAGTGAATTTTTATTTCGGTTTAGCGGTAGGGCCATTTCGGTTTATCGCTATTTATTTAACAAAGACAAAGAGAAGAAAAGATCGGGGATTCCAAATCCTTTCGGTTTATCGATCTTTTTGGTTTAACCGTTTCGGTTTAAACGTGTTCCACAGTATATTTTTTTAAACTTTGATTCAGACCTGTTGTTTTATAAATTTACAATATAATGCCGATTGGCAAAAACAAAACAAATTTTAATAAGGCAACGGAATATGTGTGTGTTGAACAGTACAGTAGCAAAATGCGATCAAAGACAGGCTTTTGCAGAAAGTAGCAGTATTGCATCAGGATCATGACCTTAAGTGACAGAAAGCGGCTAAAACAGACAAATGAGGTTTCTAGAAATAACAGCACTTCGGATAAGTAACAAAATTTTTGAACGAGAAGGTGTTACCCACAGCCGGTCTCGGCCGGCTTGAACGATGCGAAGCAATTAGTGGACGGCCAGTTTCAGCCGGGATAAACACAGATGGCTGTCTAGCATACTGTTGTTTTTAGCTGGGTTAAACCTTAATGAGTTAAGAAACGGCCGAGGATTCTGTAAAAAAGAGTCACATCTGTTCATGGAAAGCCAAAAAAAATACGCTGATGACAGTGGCCCAAAGCGGGCCTACAAAAACAGAATTTAGAAGCATTGCTATACAATGAATGTGAAAATTTTAACACGAACGTTCATGCAAATGCATAACAAACTCACCGCTCTCTTGGGATTCATTGAGCTCAATACTTTTTGTAGAAATACCCACCAAGAAGTCTCGGACTTCCTGCAATTAAGATATAAGAACAGTAATTATAGTAATAAAACATAGGTATTTGAAACTTGTAATCAACATGAAACGGAAAATAATCTCTTCGTAGCATAAGGAATTCTCATACCTAATCAAATCGAAATCCTACATTTGGTTTACAAACCGCACAAAGTCAATGCAAGTTGACGATGATAATACTTTTTGTCAGCAATACCCATGTCATATTTTATACAGGATTTATCCTAAAATTGCATGTTGTGGTGATAACTAGATCTACCGGGCAGTCGTCAAGTGCCTGCACTGTACGGGAGCGCGTCCCCCAGAAGTCATCTCCTGCCGTGCAGGCGGGTCTTGAATGACCAAAGCCTAAGAGAGTTAACCCCAACAGAAAAACCAAATCTGCTGCCATGCAGGAGGGTATTGGCTGACCAAAGGCTATGAGAGTTAACCCTGACAGAAAAGCACAATCAAGGTCCGGGGAGGGAGCCTCAAGATGGTAGCCCCACCATCTACCTGGGGTACTGTGGGCTAATCACCTGCTTACCCAAAACAAAATGATTCAGAGAACTAAATGTGAGATAACCAGATTGAAAATAAGACAACCCTGGAAGCGAACACAGACAGTCATTTTGGAACATGGAATGTCAGAGCAATAAATGGAGAGGAGTTAGAATGAGCAGAAGACTGGTCTGTTGGCTTGGTAGGTGGGTGGAGAGCGGTAGCTGTAAATTGATTGGAGATCACGTATGAAGGTTTCAAACACGTTGCTACTTCTCCAGTTACACTACAGAATCTCACGCAGGTGGCTTTCGAAATTAGAGGCCGTAAATTCTTTTGAAATGCTGTGAGTCAGATCATGCACCTTCAATTCGGTTGGTGTGGGCCTCGATGCAATCACCATTATGTGAGTCTCTGTGTGTCTGCTTAAAAGCAGTGTTGTGGATGACAAAAGTGCTGGTAGCCGTAGCTGTTTAAGTTGGCATACGATGCCCAACCATCAGAAAATATGCGACTCCCAGGTTTTACATACTTTTTATAATGCATTCGAGTCGCTTCGTCACGTTTGACAACTGGCACCAGCACTGTTGTTTTGTCTCTGGACTAGGCCAAAAATCTAAACTTTTGTCCTTGGGATTTGCCCCTGTTGTACTTCACTTTGGTATCAAATAGTGATTCATCTACTTCACCTCACCTTCTAACTTGACAGTTTCCAAATCCCTCACTTCCACTTCAACAAATATGTCCCTGACAAAATATGCCCGTTCTACAGCTGTCGATGAGTACCTCACCCTACTTTCACTGGCACAACGCCGAAAGGAATATCCTAATATATATGATCTTAAGATTAAGATATCCCTCACTGTGATGCGGCTCTTCTCAGAGTTTTTTAGAGCAAAAAATATGTGGTTCTTTGACAAAGAACACCGGAAAGTAAAGCACATTCGTCTATTGGTTCTAAAGGAAAGTTTACACGCACCTCCACATGTCGGACATAGAAAAGTGTAATCGTAATAAAATCTTAGCGATGCTAAAGCTAAAGTGCGATTATCCCAAATTTCTCATTACAGACAGTCAGGGTCTATGCCCCTTATGTAGGACCTTGGAACTTCAATGAGGTATGCCCTATATATAGGGCCATGGCTCTTCCGGTCCAATGATGGCATGCCCTTTATACAGGACCATGGTATTTAGAGGGCTACTAACGGATGTCCCTGTAACAAGAGGAATGCTTCGCCAGATAAGAATACCTCGCCATGTTTGCCTATATTTAATGGGATTGAGGCTCAGGCATACATGAAAAGCCCAGTTAAAACAAAGGGGGGGGGTTCAGAGCTGTCTCCCCCTGATTATGTGAAAACCTATTGAAAAACAAAAGGGGGATAAGTCGTAAAATAGAAGAGACATATAGTCATACGACAGGATTGCAGCGCACCCTATTTGCGTCCACCAGGCAATGATATCAAAATCAACAGCCAAAATGCAACATCACTAAAAACATTTCCAAGGAGCCATCACTGCATCAGCGATTTAGATTCTAGACCAGAGCTTTAGTCTAGGCTCTTTTTAGCTCTAGATTTAGATATCTACCAAAGTGTATTTAAAGCTTTTCAGACATATATCAAAAGACAGTATATAGAGATCTAATAAGTTACGTGTGCTACGTAAATAGCACATCTTTAATTAAGTGGATTCCTAATTTTACTATTTCTTCAGACCGCATGAATGCGACAAAGACGCCATGTTAGTTATTTTTTTCTTGATCTGCTTTCCGACCCATGCAAAGCAGGAAAGGCTGATGGAAGTCCCGTCAAATGTATCTGTCGTATGTTTTTAATGAAATCTAAAATGAAATAACTCACCCTTTCTGTGCATGTCGGAATATTGAGCAATTCTAGTTTTCTGTGCTTGTTAAACTCTAATTCTGATGAAGAGGCCATTTCGCAGCGTCGTGGTCTCTCTCTTCTTCTAGCTTCGCTTCTACCACGTGATCATTTCGACCAATGGCAGACGAGAAAAATGGATTATTGGGTCGGTCTGAGCTGCTCATGCCCGTGGAGGATATTTCCATTTTCCATCCTGTCGTCACCGTCAGCCACTGTCAGTATCAGTAGTAGATTCTTCTCCCCGTTGCGGCCTACTCCTTTACGGATGTGGATCTTCACAATTTCGTAAACAACGGTCAATTTTGAGCGATTACGGCCTTAATTTTAGCTCTAGATAAACCGAAGTTTTTTATCAAATTTATATATATAATGCATGCATCTCTGTAAATATAAACTTGAAAGTATAGATGGTGAACTAGAAATAGTGTTAGAAGGCAATGTTCAACACAATGTTACGTGTCATGCATTGTGTCATTTTATGGGATTTGTCCGGGGTTGTTTTTCTTTGCTTATTACTGGGTTTGTCTGTTGTCTGGTAGGGGGAGGAGGGTGTTTCTCTTTGTTTCGTGGGTTTTTCTTCTTCTTCTTCATACTGATACATGTAATAATAACTGACCAACTCAATTCTTGAGCGTTACTGTCAGCGGGCTTTAACCTTGATTGACCCATTTCAAGTGAAAGATCGATCACTAATAACAATCTGTTCCTGTTTAGCATTTAGGAGAGCATTTCTGAATTTGTTCTTTACAGGAATGAAGTCTATTTACTCAGTTTATATGCATTGTTAATAAATATCTTAATTTGTATAGATGTTATGATTTTTATTTTGTACTAAACCCCTCCTGTAATTGTACTCAAATTATTTCATTTCCACTTACACTACACAATTTTTTTGCTTTCCTTGTACTCAGATCATATTTTATTTCCTTAAGTCTTTTTGTGTTGTATGTACAATGGAATGTCACTGTAAAGCGCTCAGAGGGCTAATCTAGTATTGATGATGAGCGCTATAGGAATGTATATTATTATTATTATTATTATTATTATTATTATTATTATTATTTGGTTTCTGTTGTCCCCCAGATTTTTCCATGTCCATTTTCTTTTTTGCTGGTTGTTTAAATCAGGTATTTCCTTTGATGTAGTTGTTCCTTTGTGCCCGTTCAATTAATCTTTCTCCGCTTTCATTTTTGCATCCTAATCCTTGATTTTCCACAACGTCCTCTATCTTTTCCGCACCCGGTTTGGCGTTTCAAGTCACCCATTACTAATACTATTGCAACTTCCTGTGATTCGCATTTTTTTCAGCCTTGTCTTGGTCATCATAAACAGAATCTAGATCTCCTTTAAGAGATCTTGCCTTTTCTTTATCCGATATAATTCCAAGTCCTTTTTCATGTACATGTATGTTTCCTCCTGAATATATTACTTTGTGCTTGTACTGATCGGGTGAAAACATGCATAGTACCTTTCCACCTTATTTTACATTATATTCACAAGACGTAAATATGTAGTCTCCCCGTTATCTCTTGATGTTTATCTAACATTCCTTTTTTTGTAGCATCGTTTTAATGTGTCAAGAAGCAATCTTGACAGTGTCTTTTAATTTTAATTCCATTTTGTATACAGAAGCTTGATGACGGTCTGGTTGCATCTGTGTATTACAATTCCTACCGCACGAGAGTAATCCTTTGGACTTCCCCTTAAGTTTTCATCGATTCCAGGTCTTAAGGGAGGATCTCAGGGACAAAGAAGTTGAAGTACTTGGGCAGTAGAGCAAGGATAGTGCACTCCTTTAGATGCCCCGTACCTAACATGAGGGTTCTAGTATTTTTGATTAAACCAATAGTTTTACATATTTTAAAATTAAAGCCATAATGAGTTGCCAAAGTATGTACGGTACGTTACGCAAAGTTTTCTAGGGAAAATAGTCACACGTGGAATCCAATAGTGTAACATCTATTTATGATTCAATCCGAGGGCACAGATAAACGATAACACAAGACTTTAATTTACCGGTACAATTTAATCGGTTCACCTGGCAACGCCGGACGCCTATGGCCAATGATAACAATCATATTAATACGCATATTTTTATAGCGCAGTCTCGCAAAGTACATGTTCTACTTTTCAAGACAACGATAGAGTAGGATGCATGCTTTGTATTTCATCCTTTTCTCAACTGGTAGTCAATGTAATGTGGAGAGCAAAGGGAGGCCGAGCCAAATTTACACGTTGTTATAATCTGCACATTTTTGAACCAATTGTAATTGTAAGGGTCGCAAACCAAACAACAAAGCGTTACAACAATCTAGTCTAGAAAACATAAGCGAGACAACAAATCTTTTTATCACATCCTCGGAGATGCATGGTCTTAAAAATCGAATCTTTCTTAATTCATTATGTAGGGTTCGAACCAAGTGACTGATTTTGGATATTTATTGAAAGCTTAGAATCTAAATACATATGTGCTGAAATTCTTAACCTTTGTAACGGACAATTTCTCCAGTTCTTGGACAAAAAACGGAAAGTTGGAGACAGGTCTATATTTTTTTTAAGATTTCTTAAATCTTAATCATGCTTCATTAACAACGGTTTTACAGCAGCAGTCTTGAATACGTCTGGCACAACACCTGAGGTCAAGAATTGATTGAATACACATGCCAGAAGAGAGATCGTTTCACCAAGACAAAGTTTCAAAAAGCGCGGTGCTAATGGGATCTAAATCACAAGTTTTGTTAGCTGGTAAATTAAAACAATTCCTGATAACTGACTCAAATACTTCTTTAAAAATGATCGAGAATATTTTTTTGTTGAAAATACTGGCTGGCTGAATAAATATGAGAGGTCACTCTCTGCAAAGCTTGGTAGTGGTAATAGTACCGGGTAATAGTAATAGCAGAATCTCAAGGGGTTTTACGATACAAGTTGAAATATACTTTAAAAAATACATTGAAATTTCAATGTTGCATTCCAAACACACTTACACTAATAAGGCATTATTAAAATTGAGCATCGTATACATTTAAATTGAATCATTTACAGAAAGTATTTCACAAAGATGAGTTTATAGTACTTTTGAAGATTTTAAGACTAGTTGCAAGTCTCACAGATGGATGTAAAGCATTCCATATTTGTGGTCCAATTTTGCCAAAACTTGTATCTCTGAAACGCTCCACAAGGGTTTTGGGAATTGTCAATAATTTTGAATTTTGAGATCTTAGCGCACGAGGCGGTTCATATGGGAAGAGCAGATCTTGAATGTAGATAGGGGAAGCAGACTGCAGTGATTTGAAACCTGGAAGCCAGTGAAGGATTTTCAATTAATCTCTGGAACTACTGTCGAATCTGGTCTTCCCAAGAACCAACCTTGCCGCATAATTTTGTACCCTTTGTAGCTTTTATCCTCGTACCTGTGAAACCCGCAATAGTCCATTCGGGGCAGAATTAGGGACACAACAAGCGATTTGATAGATTCTTGTGAGAGCAGAGATTTCATGTGTGAAATCTTGCGCAGCTCAACGAACACTATTTTTACAGTGTCCTCAATTTGGTGGTCAATTGAAAGTGTGCTGTCAAGAAAGACTCCCAGGCTTTTGGCCGAATTTGAAAAGGATACGTTTACGTTAACAATATCAATGAATTTGAGGTCTTATTTTTCTTAATTTTCAGTCAGTGGAACATAAAAGAACCTCAGTTTTTTCCCTCATTTAGCTTTAGTTTTTTTTTGCCATCCATGATTTGATAGATAGACTGCACCTTTCAATGTTCACTTTGAGTGAGCCAAGATGTTCTAGATACATCTTTAAAAAGCTGGATATCATCTGCATACATCATTACATGGGATAAAGGGTGTCATGCTTTCTAATGACCTGACTCAAATGCAGAGTGTACAAAGTGTATACAATTGGGCCGAAAACAGAACCATGGGGGACATCATACTTTACAGGGAATTTTTACAGAAATATTTCTGTTGATGGAGACAGATCGAGTTCTACCTGTAAGATAGGATTCAAGCCAACCCAGGACAATGCCTGGATGCCAAATTTGACTGACAGCCGATCTACAAAATAGCATGATCGACTTTGTCAAAGGCAGCAGACAAATCCAAGAGTGTGAGAACACCAATATGCCCATTATCACATGAAACATTATCACTGACAATGTTTAACAAACGCACTTTTCAGTACTGTGATTAGCCCGCTATGCTGATTGAAATGTCTCGTTGAGGTTGTTCAGATGTAAATGTTCTTTCAGTTGCGTGAGTACCACTTTTTTCTAAAAAAATTTAGAAATGTAAGGAAGATTAGACACATGCCGGTAATTTTTCAATTCTTTTGGGCCAAGTTTACGTTTTTTGAGAAGTGGAGTTACAATACCCGATTTGAAGCAGTCAGTGACAACGCCTGTCTTAAAAGAATAATTAATTATATCTGTAATGAATGGAGCTATGCGGTCGAGACATTTCAACAGAACATTTGTGGGAATCGGGTCAGGGGACATGATTTTGGTGGGGATGACAGAATCAAATTTGAGACTTCTGAGACAGATACATCTCTAAAAACAGTAAAAAAGAGAGCGATCACAATATTCCGTGAATGGTTCAATATCAGAATCAGAAGAATCCTTGTCATGATGGTCTAAATATTGTCTAATTTTAGAGACTTTATCCATAAATAATTGGCCAAAACACTGCGCGAGTTCTTCAAGTGAAAGCTTTGTGGGAAGAGGTGACACAGTGAAGATTCCTTTCAATTCGTTCGAAATGGAAAAAAGGGCCTTGATGCTTTTACATTTAGTTATTTTCACTTCCATGTAGTTTTTTTTTCATTGACTTTTATTTCTTTCAACCGATTGACACTGTCTTGGTAGGTCTTCCGATGAGCAGCGAGTTTTGATCTTCTCCACCGTCTTTTCAGTAGCACGTCGACATTGCTTAGCCGTTATCACTCTGTTTGTGAGCCATGTCTTTCACTGATCGACCTTGTCCTCAGAGGCGCGTGCTTGTCTAAGGCATCTTTCAGAACAGCATTGTATAGTTCAGCTTGATCTACATTTTGTATGTCACTCATTTCAAAAAGACTCCTGGATTGTTTGAGTGAATTTATAGGTGTCAATGTCTTTGATATTTCTAGAGACAATCGATTCCATCTGGGTATATGATTTCGGTGTGTCAATGCAGAAGGTGATGACGAAATGGTAGGACTAGGACTTGAGTGGGCGGTCGGACGGTATTATGTCGTTGACTTCAACGTCCAAGATGGCGGTCGGGTCATTTGTCACGACCTAGTCGAGCGTATACGTCCAAGTGAGTGTGTCGGTGAGTCAATGATTTGGCATAATTGGCGAGGCTCATTATGGCTGAGGTGAGAACAATCGATCCATTCACAATTGAGAGAAGTAAAAATTAAAAGAGAGAGAATGACTCCACACCACGTCCTTAACAAATTTTAGGAGAGGAAGAGAGCCCACTGTGATTGTGATGTGATGGATATGAAAACAATAATATATATCTATGTGTATATTATAATATATTGATAATATTATGTATGTAAAGGCCAAATAAAAGGGGGGAGAGAGAGAGAGAGAGAGAGAGAGAGAGAGAGAGAGAGAGAGAGAGAGAGAGAGAGAGAGAGAGAGAGGGGAGGAGAGAGGGAGAGATGAACAGACAGACAGACAAATACATACTACAGACGTAGAACGAGATGCAGAGTGAGTGAGAGAGATAGTCAGAGAAGCTGAAGTAGACATAGAGGTAAAGAAAGGGTATCATTTACAGTACTGGTACTACAAGTACTAAAATGACTGTTACACTGTTACACTGAACATCCTGATGTGTGACATCACGAGCACTGGGTCAATCAATACATGTGACTGTGATATTCTTTCTGTCTGTCTCGCTTTCTCCTTCCCTTTCTTTCATAGTATAGTCATACGCATTACGTGCACACATTACATAATCTCTCTCTCTCTCTCTCTCTCTCTCTCTCTCTCTCTCTCTCTCTCTCTCTCTCTCTCTCTCTCTCTCTCTCTCTCTCTCTCTCTCTCTCTCTCTCTCACACACACACACACACACACATACACACACACACTCATTCGTTATCTCCCTCCTTTTTGCTTGCAATTGTATTCAGTTTTGTTGTTGTAGCTATTCCTTGGTCGTCAAGTTCTTTGGGAAGTTTCAGGGCAAACATGGAGGACACCATCATAACTTTAACATAACAACCATCGTTGTCATTGTCAACCACAGCAGCAACAAGAACAATAACACTAACAGCATCAGAAACATTATTATGGTTAAAAATAGAATTGGATTCGCACTTTGTGAAACCCCATTGTCCTTTTCTTAGGAGCGTTACAGTTACGTATGCGGCTATGTTAGTATTGTTAGAGATAACCGCATTTTCAAGCCTTGTGTAACGCTATTCACTCCTCACTGCTCATGTCGATGCGATGAGTGCTGGCGCGGATGTTACAAGTTTCATTCAGCTGGCTGCTCCTGTTTTGTATGTATAGATTGTATAGTCATTATTCCGTTCTGTAAATCGTTCCTGACATAAATATATAATTCCATGCCCATGTTCGTCACTTTAGGTAGAACCCGCGACCTCTGCGTTGGCACCCATCGCCTCGCCATGAAAAGAAAGCGTGCTACCATTTACCAACCGAGCTAACTACGCTCCCTAAAGTAGGGTTCGATCCCCATGGTGGCCAGGATTTTTTTCTGTGTATTCCTTGTATTTGTCTCGTCTTTGTTCCTATGGGGCTGTGTCCTTACCAGCAACTAATCAATCTATATAATTCCTAAAGCGCTGAAACCACCGTCGGCACAGATGATCGTCCACAGATGGTCTCGCAACACCGGATGTATGACGTCACCGCACTGGACCGCCTAGTATTTCAAATACGAATATATCTTGAAAGGACTGACCACACGGAAAAAATCCAAGTGATTTCATTTTCATAACGAAAGATATTCACTTAAGGGGAAAAGAGAGCAGAATCTGATTGTTTTTAATAATTTAAAAGATCATAAATAAGTTCAAAACATCGTTCACTGGCACCATAATACAACACAATTGAACAACGCTCACTTAATTAAATGAAGAAACCGTCCCAATCATCTGGAAAACGTCAGCTATCATCCCAGTACATAAAAAACGGTTTTCATCACAACTGAACGATTTTAGACCAGTCGCATTAACTTCAATCGTTATGAAGTGCTTCGAAAAGATAATTAAAAATCTACTCCTTCAAATCAATATGTTCCCCACACAATAGACCCATTCCAACTTATTCCAAGTCGCATACCAAAGAGCATGGGGCGTAGAAGATGCCCTAATAGTAATAATAGCCGTCATGGACAAAATAACTCAGTACCTGGACAAAGCATTATCAAACTTTGCTCGTAATCGTATACCGGTACTATACGTTGATTATTCTCCGGCGTTTAATGCAACGGACACAAAAACATTACCGTAATCAAAATGCTCTATGATGAACTTAATATTCCCGCATACTTAGTAAACTGGTATGAGGATTTCTTAACACAAAGACCTCAGCGGGTCAAACTGGGAGAACATTTTTCAAAGACAAGTATTTATCATCTTTATTATTATTAATACTATTAATATTATTATTAATATTGTTATTATTGTTGTTATTATTGTTACTATTGTTGTTATTGTTAATTTCGTTATGGTTGTTATAGTATAGCTGTTGTTATTGTTGACGTTGTACGTGAAATTTTCCAAGTCCACTTATCAATACTTCACATGTTTCACGTTTCATTCTTGCAACTCCACTGACCCGTCATTTTCTTATGCTGTGTTTATTTGTGTATGTATCTAGGCGGCTATGTTTGTGTATGCATGTGTATGTTTGCACGTGAGTGGGTATGCATATCTGTACGACAGAATATAAGCATGTATGTATTCATGTGTCTTAATTTGTCTTTGTGTCTAGATGTCTGTATTTCCGAAAAATTACTCTCGCAGATAAGTTTTGTACCCGCTGAAGTTTATTTAAGTGGTCTTCTGGAAGACCAGAATGTAGAGTATTGCAATAGTCCAATTTTGATAAAACTAACGAGATCATGAGTGTCTTTGCAACATCTAAAGATCTAGATATTTTTCTTTTTTGTCTGACGAAGGGTTATACCAAGGCCGTCTATAACCTACACTATATAGACGGCCTTGGTTATACCCGAAACGTCATGTGTTTGTTCTGTCTTTATTAGGAGAGTTGTCAGATGTCACTTATCGTCATATTTCGCCTATATTACCATCGTCAACTTGAGTAAAAAGTAGCATTACAAATACATAAAAGGGCAGTCTCTGTGGAATAATAGAACTTATATATGCAGTTTGTAACTTATCTGTCAAACTTTGCGATTCAATGTGTTTCAGAACTTGTTTCAGAATCAGCTTTTCAAGAATTTTTCTTATAAGAACGGTAAATTGGACACGGGGTAATTCTTACAGCAAAGTCATTTTGATCACGATTGTACCTTTTTTTTAGAGCGGCCTAACAATAGCCCTTGAGAATCAACAACAGTGCCGGCGTTCAATGAGTCATTCATGACGCATGTAATTGTTAGGGCTAGTTCATTACGGTATGGTAGTTGCTTTGGAATAATATTTAGCTCACGGAATTTTGAAGGCGCATCTAAAATGATATATATAACTTCCTTTTCCGTTATGTCTCGAAATTTATCCAGTTCAGGGCAAAGCTGGTCACCAGTGTCATTTCCACCAGAGCAAGGATTGGATGAATTCGTGTTGTTGCATTCTGAAAAACTTGCGCGTATTGTTTTTACTTTTTAGTAATAAAAAAAATGATAAAAACGTTTGTGGAACAGTTTGATTATCTATATTTGTCGGGAAAGTCGGTGTTGCGATGCAAACTTTCCTAAGATTTGGCTAGTTGTTTCGAATACTTGTTTACAATTTTTGACATTTCCCAATGTCTCATTATAATACAGTATTCAACTGTCTCTTTAATACAATATTAATTTAACATTTCTTATGAAGATCTCTTTGAAGACTCGAAGACGAGTAGTTTTCCACATTCTTACTGCTTTCCTCCTCTCAGTCTGTGCATATTTGACCGCTGTTGTGAATCATGGTGAATTTGGTCTCGTTGAAATCCTTATTTTTGTTACTGGAGCGTGCTTGTCGATGATGGTCTACATGTCGTCAACTTCTCTAGTGTTTTGTGCAGTCAAGGCCGTCCTAAGGTCGTTCCGAAAATCATTTGTAACCAAATTTTATGCCGGGAAGTGAACAAATAACACTCGCCTTTTTCGGAAATGACTTTTCATATTGAAGTGTTACACACACACCGAAACGTGGTGGTTGGAGGCTGGAACAACGGCACAATCGATAGTGTTGTCTTTTTCAATGAGTTGTACAACGGTACAATCGATAGTGTTGTCTTTTTGAGTTGTACAACGGTACAATCGATTGTACAACGGTACAATCGATAGTGTTGTCTTTTTCAATGAGTTGTACAACGGTACAATCGATAGTGTTGTCTTTTTCAATGAGTTGTACAACGGTACAATCGATAGTGTTGTCTTTTTTCAATGAGTGGTACAACGGTACAATCGATAGTGTTGTCTTTTTCAATGAGTTGTACAACGGTACAATCGATAGTGTTGTCTTTTTCAATGAGTTGTACAACGGTACAATCGATAGTGTTGTCTTTTTCAATGAGTTGTACAACGGTACAATCGATAGTGTTGTCTTTTTCAATGAGTTGTACAACGGTACAATCGATAGTGTTGTCTTTTTCAATGAGTTGTACAACGGTACAATCGATAGTGTTGTCTTTTTCAATGAGTTGTACAACGGTACAATCGATAGTGTTGTCTTTTTCAATGAGTTGTACAACGGTACAATCGATAGTGTTGTCTTTTTCAATGAGTTGAAACAACGATGAGTTGTTGTACAACGGTACAATCGATAGTGTTGTCTTTTTCAATGAGTTGTACAACGGTACAATCGATAGTGTTGTCTTTTTCAATGAGTTGTACAACGGTACAATCGATAGTGTTGTCTTTTTCAATGAGTTGTACAACGGTACAATCGATAGTGTTGTCTTTTTCAATGAGTTGAACAACGGTACAATCGATAGTGTTGTCTTTTTCAATGAGTTGTACAACGGTACAATCGATAGTGTTGTCTTTTTCAATGAGTTGTACAACGGTACAATCGTCTTTTTCATAGTGTTGTCTTTTTCAATGAGTTGTACAACGGTACAATCGATAGTGTTGTCTTTTTCAATTAGTTGTACAACGGTACAATCGATAGTGTTGTCTTTTGAGTTGTACAACGGTACAATCGATAGTGTTGTCTTTTTCAATGAGTGGTACAACGGTACAATCGATAGTGTTGTCTTTTTCAATGAGTTGTACAACGGTACAATCGATAGTGTTGTCTTTTTCAATGAGTTGTACAACGGTACAATCGATAGTGTTGTCTTTTTCAATGAGTTGAACAACGGTACAATCGATAGTGTTGTCTTTTTCAATGAGTTGTACAACGGTACAATCGATAGTGTTGTCTTTTTCAATGAGTTGTACAACGGTACAATCGATAGTGTTGTCTTTTTCAATGAGTTGTACAACGGTACAATCGATAGTGTTGTCTTTTTCAATGAATTAGTGTTGTCTTTTTCAACGGTACAATCGATAGTGTTGTCTTTTTCAATGAGTGGTACAACGGTACAATCGATAGTGTTGTCTTTTTCAATGAGTTGTACAACGGTACAATCGATAGTGTTGTCTTTTTCAATGAGTTGTACAACGGTACAACGGTGAGTTGTACAACGGTACAATCGATAGTGTTGTCTTTTTCAATGAGTTGTACAACGGTACAATCGATAGTGTTGTCTTTTTCAATGAGTTGAACAACGGTACAATCGATAGTGTTGTCTTTTTCAATGAGTTGTACAACGGTACAATCGATAGTGTTGTCTTTTTCAATGAGTTGAACAACGGCACAATCGATAGTGTTGTCTTTTTCAATGAGTTGTACAACGGTACAATCGATAGTGTTGTCTTTTTCAATGAGTTGTACAACGGTACAATCGATAGTGTTGTCTTTTTCAATGAGTTGTACAACGGTACAATCGATAGTGTTGTCTTTTTCAATGAGTTGTACAACGGTACAATCGATAGTGTTGTCTTTTTCAATGAGTTGAACAACGGTACAATCGATAGTGTTGTCTTTTTCAATGAGTTGAACAACGTGTTGTACAACGGTACAATCGATAGTGTTGTCTTTTTCAATGAGTTGTACAACGGTACAATCGATAGTGTTGTCTTTTTCAATGAGTTGTACAACGGTACAATCGATAGTGTTGTCTTTTTCAATGAGTTGTACAACGGTACAATCGATAGTGTTGTCTTTTTCAATGAGTTGTACAACGGTACAATCGATAGTGTTGTCTTTTTCAATGAGTTGTACAACGGTACAATCGATAGTGTTGTCTTTTTCAATTAGTTGTACAACGCACAATCGATAGTGTTGTCTTTTTCAATGAGTTGTACAACAAATCGATAGTGTTGTCTTTTTCAAAAAACACACTAGTTACTTTTTCGGTACTTCTAAACATTGGTCTTGTAACACTGTGGACTTCTTCAATAGTTGACCGGTACTCTTGTTGTCTTTTTCTATACCAATATTATTATGTCTCCTTTTCATGCTTTTGAATTTGTTTTATACGAACAACGGTATTTTTCTTCCAATGAGTTGTAAAAACATTTTGTCTGTTTTCTCCCAACTTCCTTTCATTATTACACAATTTGGATGTTTCTATATGGTCTGCAATGAAATACGTTGTTGTCTTTTTCAATAGGTTGAACAGTGATAGAATTCAATGTTCTGATCAGATTTTGAACAACTTTACCGACTTGGCTTGTAACACTGTAACTTCTACTTATTAGTTATACCAATATTATTATGCTTTGCTTTTGAATTTGTTTTAACTAACAGTATTTTTCTTCCTTATGACAAACATAATTTTTCTCCCTTCCTTTCAGTATACACAATTTGGATGTTTCATTCTGCAATATATATATATATTGAACAACTTATGACTTGGCTAATGTAACTATACTTATTAGTTATATTATGGCTTTGCCTGAGTAAACTATGAGTATTTTATGACAACATAATTAAAGTATAAGAATATCATTCAAATATATATATATATATATATATATATATATATATATATATATATATATAATATATATAATATAAATTATGATAAAAATTAAATTATTATCATGAATAAAATTAAAATACACAAATAGCCTTCACTTGTAAACATTGGTAATGCATTGTAACTGAACAACATAGTTCTAGTGTAATATCTAATAGCCTTAGCATTTCTTTCAGTGTTTCATTATCATTGTAATAATTTAATGTTATTCCTATCATTTATGTTTTTCATTCATACATAAAATTAAAATATACAAATGACACGAAGGGGAGAAAATTATTACTTGTTACAAATATCATGACGCTTCTTTGCTATGCTAGTTGATTGCATGTCTTTTTAATGTTATATCAATTACTCAATTGTTACACTTACTATTATCAAAATAATGAAACAAGCGTTTTACAACTACACATTGTTTTGCAAAAAATTACAACCCCAACATAACAAGGGGGATATAATATGTATAATATAGCCTCTTATGAAAAGAAACTTTTGAAAAAGTTAAAAAAGCGTCAGTTTCATTTGGATTCCTAATCATAGATATAGGCCTGCATATATTACTTTATTTTATGATTGATTTAGTTCACAGCTGGTGACAGTTTTAGAATAAACAGAAAGATAATTCTTCCCCAAAAAGAAATAAAAAGAAAAATAACAGAATTTCATCTTTAAATAAAAGTGATGAAATACATGTATGTTCATCTGACTTTTAACCATTTTGATATGTATTCATATTATCATATGATAAAGTGATGAATAAGAACATGAAAATTGAAATAAAATGTTGAGGCAAATAAAATTGAATCAAAAGAAAAAACTCTGTAAACACAAGGCAAAAACGAACCCGCAACCTCCGCACCAGCACTCATGCCTCACCTTGTTAATGAAACTGATTTTTTTAAGGCATGTAGTAAGCATGGGTCATTAGTCCGTGGGCCACCAAAATTTCCACTGGGGGAAATTTGTCACTATGTTTTCTTGATAGAATAGTTCTTAAGGTATAAAATCCAACTTGTTATGGTTTTATAAAGTGTTATCTTTACAGAGTTTTGGCCCCTGAAAGGTCATCGAGTGCAAAAATCATGATTTTTCTTATATGATAAAAATTTACTTTTAGACAGATATATTTGTATTCCAAAATATTTTCATGACACTATCTTGCTTAGTTTGGACATATTTGCATTTTCAAAGGATTAATTTAGATGAATTACATAGTACAAAAATGAAATAAAACGGCTTTTTTTCTCAAAATACATAAAAACATATTGTCACATATTGCATGAAATGGGACATGCACTTTTTAAAATGACTGATTTAGAATTAGATGAATTATAAAGTGAACATATGGAATAAAACACTTCTCAAAACATACTCTTTCTGCATTTCATCTTATTCTTTCAAACACACCTGCTATTCTATTGTTCTTCATCGGTATCAGAACACTCTTCATCACTAGGAGAAGAATCATTGTCTGGTGGTATCATTTCACTGTCACTGTCATTCTTTCTCGTCATCGTCATGTTCATCATTGATGTCTGAATCTGACAAAATCTCTTGCAAATCTCTTGGCAAAAAATCTTCACTAAACCACTGAATCTCCAGTCCTCCTGATAGTGCTGCTCTCCAGCCATTTTCCTTTGGGTCAGGCAGATCAAAGAATTGATCAGGCGAGTTCCTCCATACCAACGTTTGGTAGTTGGCTCTTTTCATATGAAGGTAGAGCACTTGTTTGCATGGTGGCATTTGTGAGAGATCAACACCATCTGAATTTGAAAGGATGCTTTTCTTGCCCTTAAAACTCTGTCTTACTTTATCATATTGGACTTTATTTACACAGCTATAAGATGCTTTTCCATACAGAGTGCATACAATGGCTTCCAATTTAGACTAGACATCTTCGCATAGTTGTTCTGATGTCCCAAGTCTTGCAAAGACATCAATTAGGCAGTGATCTTTGTTTTAGACATTTGACTCTTGAGACCCTGACTGCAAAACAGCTTATTGTATCTGAGCCAGTAAAAGCATGGAGGCCAAGAATTGCATCTCCCAGACATGGAGGCATTGATGATGCTAGGTGAGACATGTTTATTTGGCTTCTATTGTTTCCAGTGTCAGGTTTTTGTTAGTGTCAGAAATGACATCAGTGTCTGTCTGTGATCTAATGACGATTCTGTTAATGGAAGTCTGTCTTGAAATGTAGAAACAGTGGAGAATTATTCGTGTATCTGCTTCTTCTTGTTGATGAAAACAAATCTTGAATAGGTCTTGAAATCACAGATATTCCATCATCACTTGTTAACAGTTCACACCTGTCTTCACAAACATAAAAAAGCTCTCTGTCTAACAAAGCAGGGGCGTGAAGATCTTTTTGGATTTCCGAGAGTAGAAAACTGGTCAGTGTTTTCTTATTTTCATCACTAGCCAAAAAATGCTTTCCAGTTTGATGGTATTTTGATTGCAGGTCCTTTCAGAAAGAAAGAGTCCTTGGATCGCCCTCTTCTGTCTCGTTCAGTACTCTTTATGGAGTCTGATTTATATGTGTCTGTAATAAAATGTATGCACGCTGTTTTAGGAAGACTGTGGAGTAATTTCTTTACAAGATCTCCAAAAGTGTTAGGCATATCTGTAAGGCTATGAAGAAAAGCCATTCCATCCACGACATAGACCGTATCTTGTTTCTTAGAGACATCTTCAGTGACAATAAATTCTTGTTTTTCAAGGGTATGTAAAAGTGTTGCCTTGTTTGTCTTCAAATGTAAGCCATCAGGTGATGCCAAGGACCAGGGAGTTGGACTCAATGAATAACATAACACTTTTTCCATATTAATATCATGCTCATGTGACAAAACAAGCAATTGGCCGAACAGATTTCTTTGAACTTTCATTTTTATCTCTTTAGTTTTACTTTGGACAGCTACGACATTTGTGGCAGAGGCAAAAGTTTTGAGTGTTGATTTTGGTAATGGATGTTTGAACTCAACTGTTTTACTTTTCAATCTTGATTCCACAAAGTTCTCAAAGCGTTCCTTTCCATGTTCATTTATTTTTAACAGGTCATTAGCAATGTCTTCAGATAATTTCTTCCTGACGACAAACAAATCAATTGACTTGTGCTTATTTTGAAAGGGTTGGTGAATGCTGAAAAAGCCCTTACAGTACTCCTCACACTTTTCTCACTCAGTCTTCTCTCAGAAGCATTTATGTCTTTGTGGCTATCTGAGGATTTTGAATCCAAGTTGGTCATCTGCTGCAAAGCCGAGACATTGGGACCGATTATGGCGTGTTACACACCATCTGTAGTATGCGGGTAAGCTTCTACTAAACCCAACGATTTCACCGCTTGTTTTTGCATCCTTATTTATGGTTTGTTCTATGGTCAAATCAATGGCGGACCTCCCAGCAGGCACATCTGATCTAGACACGCTGAATCCTCTGTTTTGTATCAAGACTTTTGCTTCTTCAGGTAGATTGAGCAGCATTACAGAATACTGACTCAGGTACTTTGCGTTGTTTTGATTGTTCATACTAAATAAGAGAGGGCACAGCCTCTGCAAAGATGAAACATGCATGTCAAAATTGTTGGTTTTTGTTGCCACTGAAAACTGTAAAACATTCCATACTTTTTCCATGTAGTCAAACCAAAACTTTGCTGTGTTGCCATATGTCCCACATATTACTTGTTCCTTGAAAAATTCGTACTGACCAAATAGAAGGTTTAAAGCTTCTAAATTGACAGCATTGTCAAATGCAACATGGCATAAATTTGTTTCAAGATTTTGTACATCTAATGTCAGCTGTGAAATCAATTGATTGGAACATAATGTTTGAGTGAAAAAATGTGAAAAGTTACCTTTCAAGAGCTTCAACCATGTATGAATGCACTCTGATTGCTCGATTGTAATGTCTACCTTTCAATACGCTGTTCAGAGAACCGCTTGCATATTCCTGCTTCTATCACTATTTCTTCAAAACCAGACCCCCTCATGAGTTTACCAATGGCAGAAAGATATGACAAGGTGGTATGAAAAGCGCCAAGATGAATGATAAGTTTATGTAGACACTGGGTTGGTTCCATACGATATCGAAGGGCTTTTTTTGCAACTGCTAAGTCAAAAATCACAAAAGTGAATTTCTGTCTTATGTAGACACTGTTGATTCCATACGATATCGAAGGGTTTTTTGCAACTGCTAAGTAAAAAGTCACCAAAGTGAATTTCTGTCTTAAATCATCTGTTGCATGCATTGAAATCTGCAGTAATTTACGAACTGTTTGATAATTCATTCACTTCAGGCCATAGCAGATACCCAGCCTTTCCAGCTAGGGAAAGTAGCACCACTTGAATAAATTTTCAAGCGACAGAACATCCATAGAAAAAAGGCTTTTAAAAATTTCTTTCATTTTCATATTCAAAGTAGGTTTCATTTACATCTACTGTTGGCTCCACTTTGCTGTGAACAAAACAAGGTTCAATGTTTGTTGGTTGATATTTTACAGAGCGTCGTTTTGTCTTTGTCATTCCATATTGTTGCATGTTTGAACTTGGGTCAGATCTTCATTTGTAGATTCCTCAAGAGTTTCCTGTATTATGATTCCATGGGTTGAATGAGTGGTCCCTAACTCACTTGGTGTCTCTTCTAAAAGGTCAAAGTTGTCCCAACAGAAATGAGTGATAAGGGCTTGCTTTGTAGCACCCGCAGGAAGATTCGATTTATTCTCACTGACACTATCGCACATCGCCATTTCTAGCTCCAAAAGAGTTGAATGAGAGGCACAATGTTCAAGGCGGTTTAGGAAATTAACAACCCTTGAGCTTCCAGTAATATGTCTGACAGACATACCTAACAACAGATGCTTTGGTGTCTTTCATTGGCCGTTTGTTAAATCGACATAGTGAATAAGCAAGTCTTTCAGAGCGAATAGTTGATTTGTCCTTCCTAAAGATAACAAGTTCTTTATGAAAATCAAAAGAAGTGGAGGAATATCAATTTGCTTTGAAAGAAGGAAAGCTGAGCTAGGTGGTCAATAGGCTGTACATTTCTGTAAAGGACTTCTCGC
Source organism: Doris montereyensis (assembly GCA_037039925.1). Taxonomy (NCBI): domain Eukaryota; kingdom Metazoa; phylum Mollusca; class Gastropoda; order Nudibranchia; family Dorididae; genus Doris; species Doris montereyensis. Next base: position 36,397 of record JAXRKP010001343.1, on the reverse strand, counting down.
CTAAGAATGAGTGCTGCAAGGACCCAATCATAACAACACGCGGTAATCGATATCAAGTGACGACAAAGATGATAAGTACGTGTCCATATAATGCTTTGTACAATGCATAACAGTTGCATAGCAAGGGCCATAACTCATCACTGCCAAATATACCACAGCAACATTACCATATCAAGTAGCTTTTTGGTCAACTTTAAAACTAAGTACAAGTATGGTATCATTCTCCTGTGTGGTTAATGGGTTTCATTCCTTAAACGTAATCTCACATTTTAGGCGATCTAATTTATTGATAACAAATATTTTTTCATCACATTTCACATACTGATAAGTTCAGATAAGAATTGTTCATAAAATCTATGTCAAATTCTTTCCCCCAGATTTGATTTACACTTATTCATAAGGAATTGAGATCAAATTCAACAATAAGTACTATTACCATAACCGGCCAATGCTATCAAACTTAAGTTAGACGTAATTTCTTAGCTTTTTGAGAAAACGGCCGCCAAAGTTTGTTTTTCCTTATATAAGTTATATAAATAAATGACAAGAAATATTCATAAAAATTTTAATTCTTTTTTTTACAAATAAAAGTGACTGGAGATGGTTTATATCTAAAAACAAATGCCCATGACAACAACAATAAAAATTCATATTTTTTTACAATTTCTGCACTCAATGACCTTTCAAGGGCCGTAACTCCTGCACTTGACACTGGATTTTTATATAACAAGTGATTTTGAAGTTGGGAAAGGCCCCACTTCAACCCAGTAAAAAGTGAAAATTTCCCGGGGGGGGTTCTCCCTGTGGCCCACCCACTACATAGTGTGCTCTCTTTCCATAGCGAGGCAATTGGTGTCGAAGAAGAGGTTGTGGGTTCGATTCTATGTGTTCGCTTGGGACCACCCGTGGTCCATTTGAAAATTATCCTGAAAAGGACATTAATAAGAGACACATTATTAAAACACTGCATGGATCAATCAAGTGGCAGCATTTCCGCATTGTGCTCCCCTTTGGGCAGTCACAAGTGATCTGTGATAGTGATAGTGATATGTCCAATTTACCTTTCAACAAGACCTGAAAAACAAAAAGATTTGCTGTCAATCTTTAATTTAACAGAACCATCTCACATTGAAGCAATAAAAGCATTTTTTACATATTACTATTAGGTCCAATTTTTGAACTAAATGTACACATATTTTAAAAAGTAGCTAAATCAACTTTAATCATAATGATAATAACATTATTATTAATAATAATACAATACTACTATTACCGGTACTACTAAGATGAAGGTAAACAGTCAGGCAAGGGGCATGGGGAAGTGAAGGTAATGACACAAGATGATATGCAAGCGCCATAGGAACAAAGACGAGACAAATACAAGGAATAGACAGAAAATAAAAAAATAAAAATCCTGGCCACCATGGGGATCGAACCCGCGACCCATGCGTCGGCACCCATCGCCTCGCCATGAAAAGGGAGCATAGTTAGCTCGGTTGGTAGCACGCTTTCTTTTCATGATGAGGCGATGAAAGAGGTCATGGTGGCCAGGACTTTTTTCTGTTTATTCCTTGAATTTGTCTCGTCTTTATTCCTATGGGGCTTTCATATTATCTTGTGTCATTACCTTTACTACTACTACATGTACTACTACTACTTCTACTAAGCACTACTATTACTACTAATGATTAATAATAATTTACTAATCTGACATTATCAGAACTGCTTGAAGTTGAAGTAAGACGACAAGAGTGCATGAATTTTAGACTATAGCCGGTGCCATATAGCCTAATAGATTATTTAATATAGAACAACAAACAGTGATAGGTCTAGATCTAGGCCTTGAATGATAAGCAAAACAAAAACAAGGCTTACCTTCAAATCACATGGTGATCTTTAACTTTCTTTTGCTAGCGCTATTAATAGTACGGGCAGTTCAATCCTTCCATGACTCCGTCACCAAAATGGAACGAAACTACATGCCCATTGTTGTACAACTGTAGTTTTTAGCGATTTTTTCCTCTTGATATGGAGTTTTGTTAGCTTTAAAAATACTTCAACAGCGTCGTGACTGATACGATAGAGCCGCCATCTTGGTTCATTGTTTAGAATAAGAATCGATGTTGGCAACGTCGTGTGACGTCACGGCTTTTGAGCCCTATTGCAAAGAAAACATAGTACAGTAGTACTGGTAGTAATTTCTGGTGTATTGCAATATTTTACAGCTGGTTCCTGGTACCAACGAAAACAAGCAGTCGAATGGACAGGACTGGCTGTGGTGGTCAGTGTTATGACCATTAAAAGATATCAAACGGTCAGACATGTGTACATTATGCATTGATACTTGACATGGCCGTTATCACAACGCCTTCGAAAATAGACAGACGGGGTAATGATGGAATGACAGGCATAGCGAACACGTATATAAATTGTAAAATATAAAACAAGTTTCATCTTCAAAAAATGATGGAGAATGGTAATTTTAAAAGCTTGTTGGTTATCACGAAACACAACGTTACATTACTAATAATAATATGTGTGGAAACACTTGAATAATCACTCTGCAAAAAAATCATCCTTCGAATATTGATGAGCGCTTTTCTCCAGTTTCGACCGATAAGCTAGGGGTCAATCGGCATTCTCTCTGTGGCTGCCCATAGGAATAATTAAAGATTAGTTCCTATAAAACTGCCACAACTTATCATCACTGAGCAAGGTCGGCAGCAATCAGCAATCGTTCTTTATTCTCTATCGAGATTGATTCCTTTAGCTGCGCCGATCAGTGTTTGACTTGACGTCCTCAGCGTGGCCACCCATAGGCCCTGAATCTAGCATAGGTAACATGTAGTTGCAGAGTTGCTGAAACAATAAGGTGGATCATTTCGAGTTTTATTAAGTACATGTATATAGATTGTAGTAAGCTTTTGAGTGACGTCCCCTGGGTCTCGATACCTTCCTGCTTGACAGGTAGATCTAGGTCCAGTCGAGGTGGCTGTAAAGTTCTGTTTTGAGCAGTTAAATCAAGTGCTGCAAAATATTGTTTCTTTTGATTTTGTTGTTGTGTTTTTTGTACCGCTGTTTTACAATATTACAAATATACCTAGATCTACTCTGTATAATAGAAGCGATATTCAAATAGTCATATAATATTATGGTGGACGCAGTACATTCCAATGACATTTTGTCTGTATGTTTATCTTTCTCTTTTTCTCTCTATCTATCTGCCTCCTCCTCTCGGTTTGTACTAATACTAGATCTATGTCTGTTTGTCCCCCTCCTCTCTCTCTCTCATTGTCTTTCAGTCTCTCTCTCTCTCTCTCTCTCTCTCTCTCTCTCTCTCTCTCTCTCTCTCTCACTGTGGACTCGGTAGTCCAGAGGGCAGGTGTCGGGTTTCAACCAAAAGGTAGTGGGTTCGAGCCCCACCAACGGTTGAAACATTTTCTCGATTTTTTTCGAGCAAAATCTACCCCCCCCCTCCCCCTCCCTGGTCCAGGGAGGTGGATCGACACCTAGTTCACGTCGGAGACGGACGATAAAACAGACGTTAAATATCTCATGGCTGTTTATAGGGCAGTCCGGACAAATTGAAATATCCTACCAAACACCCCGAGATCACCTCAGTTGTGGATGTAGGTAAATCAAAATGAAAAAAGCCGTTACTTTCTCTTTTAGTATCTTTGTCTATATAATAAATAATTGTCAGTTATCTAGATGTTAGGTTGGTATCACCAAAGACTATATATATATTTTTATACGGTCTTTGGTATAGCTGCCACGTGCTATTACGGCTAGCTATAAATAAATAACTAGGTCATAACCCCAAGATATAATAACTCTACACCGAGGATAGAAAAGCTGTGCCTTTGTGCCTTGGTCTACACTGTTCTGTGGTCTACACTACCAATACCAAAGACCGTATTATACACACGGTTTTTTGCCAATACCCTAAACAGAACACGTCTGTCTTAGATGTACCTTTGCATAAATTTTCCCTCTCTTTCTCTGTTTGTCTGATTATGTCTCTCTTAGCTCTAGTCTCTATGTCTCTCAACAACAACTTGTTATCTTGGTTTTCACTAATGGATTGTCTAAAAGAATCTAGATCTATGTTGACCCCAAATTTACACAAATAAACCTATTATTTCTCATTAATAAAAAGTGAGGAAGAAGGGTTATCCAAGCTGTCGGATCAGACGTATTTTGATTGTTCATGCCTTTCGCACAACCCGAATGAAAGCACAACCGGGTATATCCAGTAGCATTAGCGATCAATTGTCGATTGAATTGAGTAGGGCCGAAGACAACACAGTAAACCTGTGTTCTCTTCGAGTAGGGCGATAACTAACGGAAGAACACAGGAAGATCAAAGGCGTCCATAGCTAATACTCCGTAAACTTCCAACTTCCACCCACCCTCTCCACTACCTGCCAGTCCACGCCACGCCACGCCGTACCAACATCTCATTTGCCGCCGTCATGGCAAAGATGTGGAATCGATTATGAAAATAGCGCTCGATCGTACTCGAGATAGACGATGGAAAATTACCATTTCCACGACCATGAACCACCACCACTCAAGCATGCCACTTTGGACTAATCAAAGTTGTGGAAATAGAAATTGCCTCACTATGATGGAAACACAAACAATGCTCACAGGTCCATATCTAGAATCTCTAGTCTTAGTTATCGTGTGAAGAAAGATATCCAAAGGCTAAGCCACTCGTTTCATAACAGGAGATTACACCACAAGAGAGCCATAATGCATCATGCGAATGCTTAAAAATATAAACTTAACGATCCCTTCAGGACCGAAGAAAAGTTCAATCATCGGGTGCTTTTTATACAAGTAAAGGTGGTAACTGGTAGGGGGACTGATGCCTAGGACGTAGAGTGGCCGTCAAAAAGTTTACTGACTTTCACAGTGACAAAATTGTAGAAATCTATACTAGGCCTACTAATAATACAAAACATTTCAAACCTTTCCTTTGTAATAGGGACGTCTTTAAAACTCGTTTCCCTAAAACGGTAATTGACCGGAACCATCTGGATGACAGTACCGTGTTGCGATGACAGTGGCTGCTTCCGCGCAGCAGTTCATCAGCAGGATTAATACAATATACATGTATACAATACGTAGGGGCCTATCTATTAAGTCTACCAGCCTTCTCTCTCCCGTCAGATTTATGTCGCAAGGCCATACAACGTATAAATCCACATCCTGTGATGAGGGATCAACATTGGTGTTCCCAAAAAGAATACAATGTAGAGCAAAATTTAACAGAAACCATTACAAGTTTTTACAATAAACCAACGTGTGCCGTGAGAGAAGCTGGAAACATATCTGAAGAATTTGATGTAGATATAGGAGTAAGACAGGGTTGTATCCTAAGTCCTGTTTTGTTTATCACATTGCCTTTTGGATTCTCTGGCTGATTTCTTTTCTTAGTGTTCCCTCTGAGTTAATCATTACTCCTAGGTAATTGTAGCTTTCAACTTGTTCTAAATTCTCCCTACCCAATTTAAGATTTTGTGTTTTTAGTTTTTAAGCCATCTGTCTTGGTTTGAAGGAAACAGAAACTGTGGTATCCCGGAGAAAGATCATCTCTGGCATCTGAACCCACACACCGAAAGGTAGAATGGGAACTAATAAATAAATAAATAAATAAATAAAAACCAATAGTTAAATAAATTGTTGTAACGATCTAGGATAAAAAGATGTATCAGTGAAAGGCAGATTGATCTGGATGACAGCACAATAGAAGAAAAGTGACAACAAATTGAAGGAAAAGAACAGCATGTGGAATGAGAATGTCAAAACTAAGATCAAAGAAAAGGATGCCTGAAGAAATTCTTGCAAGCAAAGAGACCAGAGGATAGGATAGATTATGTGAATAAAAGAACTATTGCCAAAAGAGGAAACGGGAAAGCAAAACAGGAACAATAGGAATAATTTGGGTAAAGATTTCCAAGAAAGCTTTTAAGGAAATCAAAAGCTGTTCTGGGGAGCAATGAAAAGAATGAGAAAGATCAAAGCATGCCCAACTAGATAAATTAAGAACAATAAAGGAGAATAGTGAACGAAGACACCGAAATCATGGTGACAGGAAATTTTAGACCTATACTGGATTGAAGTATATCCTATCCCAATCCTAAATTGACTTGTTATGCTAAAATCCAGTGTCGCCTGCAGGAGTTACGGCCCTTGGAAGGTCATTGAGTGCAAAACCAAAAAAATTTCGGAATTTTTTTTTTTTTTTAGTTATAGGCATTGAATATTATTTGCAAAATCATTTCCAGTCATTTTGAGTAGTGAAAATATTTACGTTCATGTTTTATAAGTATTTCATTTCATTTATTTACAGGACTTATATAAGAAAAAACAAACTTCAGCAGCCGTTTTCTAAAAAAGATATTGAATACTATCTAAGCACAGTTTAATGGCATTGACAAGTTATTTCAACAATAGTTCTGTCGCTTGAAATTCAATTTGAATTGCCCTACGTTCCCGGGATGGAAAGGTTGGCTGTCGGCCACAGCTGAATACAAAGAAGAGAAACAAACACTTGTGAATTATATGCCACCGATCAATGCCTCGGTGAATGAATTATCAACAGTTCAAAAGCTTTTGCAGATTTCAATGAATACGACTAGGGATTTAGGACAAGAATTCACTTTTGTAACATTTGACCTAGCAGTAGCAAAAAAAGCCTTTGACATTGTGTGGAACCAGCCAGAAATCTACAAAAAACGTTATCATTCATCTTGGCGCTTTTCATACAACCATGTCCTATCTTTCTGCCATTGGTAAACTCATGAAAGGGTCTGGTTTTGAAGAAATAGTGATAGAAGCAGGACTATGCGCAAGTGGTTCTTTGGACAGTGTACTGAAAGGTAGACATTACAATCGAGCAATGAGGATACATGCATGGATGGTAGAGGCTCTTGAAAGATTGCTTTTCACCTCTTTTACTCAAACATGTTCAAATCAATTGATTACAGAACTAACATCAGAAGTAAAAACCCTAGAAACAAATGTATGCCACGCTGAATTTGACAATGCTGTCAACTCGGAAAATTTCAACCTTTTATTTGCACAATACGAGTTTTTCAAGGAACAAGTAAAATGTGGAAAACATGGAAGTACAGCAAAGTTTTGGTTTGACTACATGGAAAAAGTATGGAATGTTTTGCAGTTTTCAGTGGCAACAAGAACCAACAACTTTGACATGCATGTTTCATCTTTACAGAAGCTGTGCCCCCTCCTGTTTTGCATGAATAATCACAACTATGCAAAGTATCTTAGTCTGTATTATGTAATGCTTCTAAATCTACCAGAAGAAGCGAAATCTTTGATTGAAAACAGAGGATTCAGTGTGTCCAGGTCAGATGTGCCTGCTGGGAGGTGTGCTATTGACATGACCATAGAACAAACCATAAATAAGGATGCAAAAACGAGAGGAGGAATAATTGGATTTAGCAGGAGCCTTCCCACATATTACAGATGGTGTGTGACACGTCACAATAGATCCCAGTATGTTTCAGCTTTGCAGGAAATTACCAACATGGATTCAAAATCCCTTGATAGTCACAAAGACATTACTAATTCAGAAAGGCAGCTGAGCGAGAAAAGTGTGAGGAGTACTGTAAGGGCTTTTTCAGCATTCACCAACCCTTTTGAAATGAGCACTGATGCATTAGTTTGCTTGTCATCTGGGAAGAAAGTGTCAGAAGATGTTGCAAATGACATGATGGAAGTGGATAGATATGGAAAGGAACGATTTGAGAGCTTCGTTGACTCAAGACTAAAAGATAAAACAGTTGCGTTCAAACATCCGCTACCAAAATCAGGAATTAAAACATTTGCCTCTGCCGCAAATGTTGTCGCTGTCAAAAAATAAAACAAAAGAAGTAAAAATGAAAGTTCAAAGAAACCTTTTCGGACAGTTACTGGTTTTGTCACATGAGCATGACATAGATATGGAGAAGGTTTTACGCTATCCATTGAGTCCAACTCCCTGGTCCCTGGCCTCACCTGATGGCTTACCGCTAAAGACAAACAAAGCAACGCTCTTAAGTGCCCTTGAAAAACAAGAGTTTGTTGTCACTGAAGATATCTCAAAGATGCAAGGTACAGTTCATGTAATAGATGGAATGGCCTTTTTTCACAGTCTTACGGATATACCCAACACATTTGGAGAGCTTGCAAAGAAAGTTCTACACACTTTGCCCCAGAGAGCACCTGTACATTTTATTACAGACACATACAAACCAGACTCCATAAAGAGTATTGAACGAGACAGAAGAGGACGAACCAATGACTCCTCCCTTCTTAAAGGACCTGCCATGAAAATACCATCAAACTGGAAGGCATTTTTGGCTAGTGATACCAATAAGAAAACACTGACCCAGTTTCTTCTCTCTGAAATTCAAAAGGATGTTTATGCCCCTGATTTATTAGGCAGAGAGATTTTTATGTATGTGAAGACAGATGTGAAATGATAACAAGTGAAGATGGAAGATCAGTGATTTCAAGACCAATTCAAGATCTGTTTTCTTCACAAGAAGAAGCAGATACTCGAATAATTCTTCACTGTTCAAATTTCAAATCAAGAAGAGATTAAGAGGATCATAATAAAATCACCGGACACAGACGTCTTTCTCCTCCTTCTGTCATTTGCTGACAAAATTAACAAGATTCTGATTTTTGACACTGGAACAAGAAACAAGCGACGCCAAATAGATATGTCAAGTTTAGCATCATCAATGTCTTCAAGTTTGAGAGAAGCAATTCTTGGCCTCCATGCTTTTACTGGCTCTGACACAACAAGCTGTTTTGCAGGAAAGGGAAAAGTAAGACCACTGAAAACTCTAAAGAAAGACCAGTCTGTAATTGATGTCTTTGCCAGGCTTGGAACAACAGAAGAAGTATGCACAGCTGACCGGTCTAAATTGGAAGCTTTTGTGTGCGGTCTGTATGGGAAAGAAACGTACAGCTCTGTTGACAAACTGAGGTATAATAAAGTAAGGCAGAGCTTTAAGGGCAGAAAAAGTATCCTTTCTAGTTCCGATGGTGTTGATCTGTCACAAATGCCACCATGCAACCAAGTTCTCCAACTACATATAACAAGAGCAAACTTCCAAACCCTTGTGTGGAGGAATTCACATGTTCAATTTTTTTATCTGCCTGACCCAACGGAAAATGGCTGGGTAGTTTCACCATCTGGAGGACTAGCGATTCAGTGGTTTTTTGACAACTTTTTGCCAAGAGATCTACAAGACATTTTGTCAGAAGTTGATGACGATACGGACGATGTATGGGAAGTTGACAGTGAAAGGATGCCATCAGATACTGATTCTTCTCCAAGTGATGAAGACTGTTCCGATACAGAGGAGGAACAATAGCTGAAAATGTGTTAAAATTAAGGAATGTAACTGAATAACCTGTGCCATTCATATATATGGTGTGTTTAATGATCCATATGATTACTATGTAATATAACTATGTAATGATATTAATTAATGTGTATGATATAATGATATGTCAATTCATAATCTGAATACAGATATGTAGGTAGTCGGTTTCAACACAATATACCCACTAAATATTCAACCATTTTTCACACTTAATCAACTTTCATGGGCAGTAATACTATGAAAATAGTACTTTGAAGAACACATTAGTTACCTTATACCAAGCTGACAAAACTGGGAATGAAAGAACTATGACAACGAAAGCATTTTGGTGGAAATGTCTTTTTGAGAAAAACTGACATTTTGTTTCATATTTTACTATATAATTCATCTAAATTCATCACCTTATATTGCATTCATGCCCAGACTAAGCAAGATACTGTCATGAAAGTATGTATGCATGATGATATATAAATTATGAACTCAATTATGTTTATTTTAAAAATTAGTTGATTTTTGCACTAAATGACCTTTCAAGGGCAATAACTCTGTGAAGGCGACACTTTATAAAACCATAACAAGTGAATTATTATACCTTAGAAACTGCAGGAAAACACAGTGACAAATTTCCCCCAGGGAGGGGGGGGGGGCCCATAGACTATACCAGCCACAACACTGACTGACATTGACGCTAGTATTAGTAACTCTCTGTCTACTGTCTGCTCCGATCAGCATTCGGCTACCTCTATGTGGCCGCCGTTTCCACTGTATAAGGTCCACTACTAAAATACTACTATAATTCTTTGTATTCTTTTTTGTAACATGCGTTGGATTTTTTTTTTTACTCGTCTGTACACATGACTGACTGTCTCTTTGAAAGTCTTGTCGTGGATATTTGAGTTGCAAGCATTGTTTAGATTCAAAATTTTTTGTTATTTTACTTATGTTTCTTATTTTAAGTGATCTAGCCGTGATTTGTGTGGCAAAACGGACAAATGATTGATTTGGTTTTATAGATCTATTACTAAGAGTTGATCTAGATTCTACACTGCCTGTGGCTTAGTTGACGTGCACTGTATCTTGATGAAAGTGTACAAATATTTTAAAGAAATATATCTATTTGGATCTGTTCTAGATTATGAGACCTATAGAATGGACTGTCAAACTCAGAGTAAATCTAAAAGTCCTAGTATCTAAATTCTTGAATGTGTAGGGAGTCCCAAATCTAGACATAGACTCTATACTCAGTGATAGATCGCTGTTCTAGATCTAGATAGGTCTTACTAGTATCTAGAAATGATTGAATATACGAAGTTAAAAGTAAGAGAGAGAGAGAGAGAGAGAGAGAGAGAGAGAGAGAGAGAGAGAGAGAGAGAGAGAGAGAGAGAGAGAGAGAGTGAGAGAGAGAGAGAGAGAGAGAGAGTCTTTACTGTGCAACACATTTTGAACAAGATGACAAAAATAATGTAGCGAAATCACCTGTCTTCTCGCCACTTGCCTAGACCTACATTTTAAAGATCTACAAGTGTAATGCTTTAACGGGACACGCACAAACAAAATCCACGCAGTCATTGTTTTCTCTGGTCTGACTAAATCAATTCATTCCGGGGTTGTACATCGTTATGAACAAGGTGTAATTTTTGTAGCGAAATCACCAATATCTGGAAAAGTTACTTCCACAGGCTAACTGCTTTGGAACAATCCTTTTTTGGGTGTACGCACAAATCTTTTTTGTAATCATGCTGTACTTTACTATCATGCAAAAGGTGTACTTTCTGCGTATCATGGAAAAGTCGATGTAGAAATCACTCTGTCTTTACTTCAACACATTTTGGAACAAGTGTGTAGCTGTGTACTCTTTTGTAGCGAATGGAAAAGTCTCTCCTGTCTCTGTCTTTCTCCCAAAGACTCACGGCTCTGTCTTTATCAACACATTTTGAACAAGTGTGTAAAATCACCTAGCAAGTCATCACCTGTCTTTCTCTCTTTTGAACAAGTGTGTAGCTCACCTGTTTAAACACATTTTGAACAAGTGTGTCTCACCTGTCTTTACTTCAACACATTTTTGAACATTACCACCATAAAAATTAGCGTCATTTCTTTCTGCGACTCATTACCTTCCACCTATCATCACTAACCTAGTGAGAGAGTGCAGTATGCATGCACGACATCACAAAATACCAAGTGTTTAGGCCGATGACTTTCACTGCATTGTAGGCCTTCAATGTTAAATGCCCAGAGACCCCATCCTTCTCCATGCAATATAGGCCCATACGTTGTACATTCGCGTCTTTAGGCCTCACCCATTGTCTTCTTATTTGTGGATATATATATATATATATATATATATATATATATATATATATATATATATATATATATATATATATATATATATATATCCCCTATATATATATATATATATATACTTTTCTTTCTTTCTTTCTTTCTTTATCAGTTCCCATTCTACCTTTCTGTGTATGGGTTCAGATGCCCAAAATGATCTTTGTCCAGTGCACTGTTCTGGCATTTCCTGTTTCCTTCCTTTAATGTTAATTTTCTATGTTTCAGTGCCTCTTTTATATCTTCTTCCCACCTTCTCCGAGGTCTGCCTTTTGGTCTTTAACTTGGGCTTTAGCACTGTATACTGATTTAGCTATTCTGTTGTCATTCATTCTGTTTACATGCCCCAACCATCTAAGTTGATATATTTATATCTCAATTTTTATGACATCTGTTTGGTTTGATCTCTTATTGTTGTGTTTCTGATTTTGTCTCTTTTAGTTTTCCCTGCTACTCTTCTTAGATATTTCATTTCAGGTGCCTGTACTCTATTGTATTGTCTACTGTCTTAAGTCCAGGTTTTGCTGCAATAGAGGAGAGTAGGACAATAAACTGTATTGTATACTGACATTTTGGTTTTTGTTGACAATTCTTGCTTACCTACAAATGCCTTTCCTAGATGATTATATTGCACTTGCCTTTTTGATTCTCTGGCTGATTTCTTCTCTTAGTTTTCCCTCTGAGTTAATCATTACTCCCAAGTAATTGTAGCTTTGAACTGTGTTCTAAATTCAATCCCTGCCCAATTTAAGATTTTGTGTTTTAGCTTTCCTAGTTACTAGCATTGTTTTGGTTTTCTTTGCATTTACTCTCATTCCTCTTTTATTTAGTTCATTGTTCATAATGTTGATATTCGACTGAAGGTCACTTTCTGATTTTCCAAACAGAACTAAATCATCGGCAAATAAAGAAAGCATTGATACATTTACTGGTTTGAACTTCCACGTACCTACATTCATTTTTCTTCATTTTTGAGGATGCCTTTGCGACTGAATCCATAAATGTGATAAACAAAAGAGGACTTAGAATACAACCCTGTCTTACTCCTATATCTACATCAAATTCTACAGATATATTTCCAGCTACCCTCACTGCACATGTTGGTTTATTGTAAAAACGTTTAATGGCTTCTAGTACATTTTACTCTACATTGTGTTCTTTTAAGAAATGCCACAATTGGCCCCTCCTCACAGTGTCAAATGTTTTTTCTAAGTCAATAAAACACAGGTGCAAGTCAATGGTTTTCTCAAGGAATTTTTCTATTATTCGTCTAATTGTAAATATGTGGTCTTGTACACTTCTTCCTGGTCTAAATGCACTCTGATGCTCTTCAATCTGATCCTCTACTCTTTTCCTTAGTCTCATTTCCAGTATCCTGGCCTATACTTTTCCTGGAACGCTAAGTAGTGATATCCCTCTATAGTTTGAGCATTCCATAGTTGATCCTTTCTTATGTATCGGTACTACCGTTCCTTTTCCAGTCGTCTGGCACCTGTTTTGACTTGTCGGCATATTGCATGTACTAGTTTGTCTGCCTTTCTCCTTGGTTTTCAATGATTTCTGGATAAACTTCTGCTCCTGGGGCTTTTCCTAATTTCACTTTTCTTATAGCTGCTTGGATTTCTTCCATTGAAATATCTACATCTTCAGCTGTCTCCTCTGGATTACTTGATACTCTTACGAATTGACGTTTTCTCCTTGTTTCATATGTTCTGGGGGATTATGTAATTGATATATGTATATATATATATATATATATATATATATATATATATATATATATATATATATATATGTATATATATATATATATATATATATATATATATATATATATATATATATATATATATATATATATATATATATATATATATATATATATATATATATATATATATATATATATATATACCATTTCATCGTATGTGAAATTTTGTGGAAGAAAATATAATAACACCCAAGACCATTAAAATATAGCCAAATGGTAAGCCATGTGTGACCAGAGAACTCACGGAGGTAACTGTTAATAAGAAAATACAAGGATAAAATTTAATCATATTTTAAATCAGAGAAATCAAAACAAACATGGGAAGGAATGAAGAAGATGACAGGCTATGACTATGAATCGGTTAAACCAAGTGTGAATGTGGAGAATGAAAGGAATATGTGAATGATCTAAATAAGTTTATACCAGATTCGATGGCATAATTTTAAAGAAGAACAACGCAGATTAAGAAACGTCTTGAATGAGAAGGCATTTGAAGAAACTATTGAGCTAAGAATTAGTGAAGAAGAAGCTATAAATTAAAAAGCACGCTCAGTATCAATGTAAATGAATCTTGGGGTCCAGATAAGCTATTGGCAAGCATCTCAAGACTTGTGCTGATCAGCTTATAACAATCTTTACTTATCTGTTTAATCTGTCTACTGATACTCACACCATACCAAGTATATTATTACTATATGGAAGACTGCAAATATTGTGCCTGTACCAAAATAAAAACTTTCCTATCCTCTATGAATGATTGAAGACCTGTTGCGTTGACATTATGAATTTTAAAATGTTTTGAAAAAATAATGCTTTTAAAACTTTGAATCAAGTGGGCACATCATTAGATCCACTATTAGTTTGCCTCCAAAGCAGAAAGAAATGTCAAAGCTGCAGTTTTGATTTTCCTCAATGACCTCCTGAAACATATTGAAACCCCAAAAACTTATGCAAGGGATCTTTTTTTTTTTATTATAGATTATTCCTCCGTTTTTAATACAATCCAACCCCACCTAACGATTGAAACATTACTGTCCCTTAATGTTTTGATTAAACTGCTTGGTTTTCTGACAGAGATCTCAATACGTTTTCCTCAATAACAACACGGCAGAGGTCATAACCACCAACACTGATGCGTTCCAGGGTTGTGTTTTGTACCCTGTTCTTTACATCAACACTTGTATACAAAGGATTTTAGAATATCTTCTTCAAATGTGAAGCTTATCAAGTTTGCTGATGATTCAACTACTCAGGGCTTTTTATTTGAAGATGAATCATTTTACTTTGCAGAGGTAGTAAAGTCTGTCAGATGGTGTGAGGACAATTTCCTTCAGATCAACGTCACCAGAACGAAAGAAATTATTTTCGATTTTAGGAGAAAATTCAACGATATCCTACCGCTTCAAATCCATGACGACGTAGAAATTACTAGTGTATATAAATATTTAAGACTATTAATAGATAATAAATTAAACTGGCATTCTCACGTGGACGCACTGTACAAATGAGCGAATCAGCTTTTGTACTTGCAAAACTGAGATCTTTTGAGGTAAGAAGTGAACTTCTAAAAATATTCTACACTGCTATCATTCAAAATATATTGATTTTTGGAGTAACTCTGTGGGAATGAAATATCTTCATGCAAGATAAAAAGAAATTAAATAGGATAATAACAAAAACATCAAATATAATACAACTTAGTCTTCCATCATTTGACGAACTGAACTCTGTAAATGTTAATAAAAAGGGCTCGAAAATATTACAAGACCAGTCCCATCCCTTGAACAAAGAATACGAAAGGTCACAAAGATCCCAACGCCTCATGTACACAAGATCGAGAACAGAAAGATATAAATATTCATTTGTTCCCACCTCCATTAACAAAAACTTCAATGACTTAAAAAATTATACTATATCTTAGCCTTTAACTTTTACTCTCAGTTTTATACTCTTATTTATCAATTTTACTGAATTTACAAAACATTTATTTCTTGTATCGGTATGTACAATAATGCAAATTTTTATAAGAAAAATATTAAGGAATTATACATATTTAGAAAGGCTAGTTAGACATCAATTTATATTGTGAGTGAAAGTTGTTTAAGCGATTTTTGTATGTGTGATAACAATTTAAAAAGATTTTAAAACATATTCATATTTAAATTTATACAACATAGATTCTAATAATTTTGATTTTATATAGTCCATATCCATAAAATGCCGTTTTTTTAATGTATTGATTTTAATCGCGAAATTGAGGATGGAAGAGACAATGAAAGGGAAAGAGATGAATTGTAATGTAATTTATTCTCTTTGATTTGAAACGTGACCAGAACAAATTTCCTCTTGGACAAATAAAGACATCGTATCTTATCTTATCTTATCTTGTGTGTGTATATATATATATATATATATATATATATATATATATATATATATATATATATATATATATATATATATATATATATATATATATCGTCACGTGAAGGAAATGACATTCAATATTAAAGCCCTATATGAACAAAGACAAAGAATAGGCAGAAAAAAATCCTCGCGGATTCAATCCCATTTTTTGTAGCCATGATTTTTTCAGCCTATTCCCACTGGTATTTGTCTCGTCATTGTTCCTATGGGGCTTTAATAATATCCAATGTCATTTCTTTCGCTTTTGACATACCCCTTGCCCCACTGTTTGCCTTTATTCTGACAAGGAACCGATCGGAGCGTTTGAGGGGAGAGGGGCTCACGTCAGTAATGTAAGGCTATATGACCATGGCTTGTTTTGATTAGTCGTAGCTTCCGTTGTCCACCATGACGTTGCCTCTGGCCGGTGCTAATAGTAATATAGTCCATTTTCATGTCGTTGTTTGGGAGTGGAAATGATTAGAAGTACATAGTGAGTAAAATCTGACCATGGAAAGCGATACAAATGTCTCCAAACCTGAACGAATAACCTGATTTGGTGTTGTAATAATCCATTTTCAATTTCAGAAACACAAGAAAACGACTTACCTAAAATAAAACATTCAAACACATTTTAAAAGACTAAGATGTCATGAATGTGTAGATGAAAAAATGTAGGATGTTAAGAATAAAACACTCATGAAAATCGAAGTTGAAGTGGAGCACAGAAACACTCGTGCCTGTGACTCAGGCGGGTTACACATACTATGCTTATGCTTATACCCTTAGACGTCCGGTCAGCTTTTCGCGGTCCCCTGCAGTGGTTAATCTCGGCTAGCGGTTGAAATAATGCGACAATAATGATAACAATACATGTATTATATTATCCTTCAAATTTTTTCTACTGCCAGAGCCCGATGTCGGTGGAAGGACTTTGGTGTAGACAAGTAATCCGATGCGTCGTTTGTAGACAAAACAGATCGCTGATTGATTTCTACAGATCCATGTAACTAGTGTAATGCCAAATTCAAGGCATTTAACCGTCTGTTTCAAATGTACGAGGACAACGTTACCTGATAATCACCTTAGTTAGGGGCGTCGGAAAGCGTGTTTCTTCGGGCATGCAAAGCATATATACATACATACATACATACATACATATATGTATACATTATACATACATACGTACATACATACATACATACATACATACATTCAGACATACATTCTATACATACATACATTACATTCTATACATGCAGATACATACACACATTCTATACATACATAGATACATACATACATACATACTATACATTCATACATACATACATACATACATACATACATACATACATACATACATACATACATACATACATACATACAGACAGACAGACAGACAGACAGACATATATACATATATACAAACAAACATACATACATGCATACATACATACATACATACACACATTATGTACATACATACATACATAGATACATACATACATACATACATACATACATACATACATACATACACACATTATGTACATACATACATACATACATACATACACACATTATGTACATACATACATACATACATACATACACACATTATATACATACATACATACATACATACACACATTATGTACAAACATACATACATACATACACACATTTTGTACATACATACATACATACACACATTATGTACATACATACATACATACACACATTATGTACATACATACATACATACACACATTATGTACATACATACATACACACATTATGTACATACATACATACATACATACACACATTATGTACATACATACATACATACATACACACATTATGTACATACATACATACATACATACATACATACATACATACATACATACATATACATACACACATTATGTACATACATACATACATACATACATACATACATACACACATTATGTACATACATACATACATACACACATACAAAAATACATACATACATACATTTCTATACCTACATACACACATTAATACATACACACTTTATATAACACAGACATACATACATACATGCATACATGCATACATACATACATACATACATACATACACACAAACATTTACATACATATATGCATACATTCATACATACATACATACATACATACAAACAAACATACATACATACATATAGACTGACAAACATACATATAGACATACATACACATACATGCATACATACATATATACATACATACATACATACATTCATACATACATACATACATGCATACATACATACATACACATACATACATACATACATGCATACATATATACATACATACATACATACATACATACATACATACGTATATACATATATACATATATCCATACACACATTTATACATACATACATAAATATATACATACATACATACATACATATATTCACACATACATACATACATCCATAGACACATTCGTACATACATACATGCATACATACATACATACAAACATACATACATATCTACATAATACATACATTCATACATACACACATAATTGTATACATACATACAAACATACATTTATACATAGATACATAATACATTATACATACATACATACATAATACATACATAATACAAACATGCATGCATGCATGCATTCAGGCAGGCAAACGTACAGTCATATAGACAAACAGAAAAAAACATACATAAATAAATACATATATACATACATACATACATATATACATAAATACATACATACACACATGCATAATTATAATTACATACATACATACATACATACTCACTTTATATACCTACATACATACACACTTACGTACATACATACATACATACATACATACATACATACATACATACATACATACATACATACATACATACATCCACAAATGCAGACAGACAGGCAGACAGACAGATAGACAGAAAATCAGAAAACAGACAAACAGAGGCAGTCAAACATACATACATACATACACATACACACATTATATACATAAATACATACATACACACATACACATACATTCATACATACATACATACATACTTACATACATACATACATACATACATACATACATACATATATACAAACATACATGGATGCAGGCATACATTTTTGCACAGACAGACAGACAGACAAACATACATATATATATATATACATACATACATACGTACATACATACATACATACATACATACATACATACATACATACATACATACATACATACATACATACATACATACATGTAAGCATTGATACATACATACATACATAAATACAAACAAATATACATGCATACATACATACATAAATTTATACATACATACATACATACATACATACATACATAAAACATATACATACATACCTACATACAAACAAATATGCATGCATACATACATAAATTTATACATACATATATACATATATACATACATACATACATAAATATATGCATGCATACATGCATACACACAAACATAACATTGTTAGAGAGATACGATGTGAATAATGAGCTGAATCATACTACGAATGCTGGGACAAACATAGATGCTGGCAGGAAAACAAAGCGTATCTTATAAAACAAAAGAGATCAATTTGCAAGGATAGGAAAGAATGTAATAAGTTCCTTCAACAACCCTTTTGATATGGTTTCTTTCGATCATAAAACCTTCTACGACACTCATCCACTTCTAATGTATTTTCCGTTATATTGCAAACATTATCTTATCTTCTCACATGATGTCACAACTAATGGCATTGTCCGTGTGCTAGAGTTGCTGTTTAAACACATTTCGAATAGTATGATAGTTCTATTAGACAGTGCAAGTTGCTGACAAATGAGACATAAATATTAATGTTGTCAATAAAGGAAAACAAACTCAACAAACTGAAACACAATGGTAGGTAGCATAGTATAATTTATTATTGATGCTCTTACCTTATATAACTCTCTTACTCTTATCCACCACGGACTATTTCAATCGAATGCTGTGTCTGTCCACCGTCTTACAATCACATGCTTGCAAAGCATCTCAACTGATAGACACCGTGGTAATTGCTTCCCGCTAGCGTATCGCAAGACACTCTTATGGCACAATTCATTGTATTGAGAGGGCTCAATTTCATGAACTCAATAAAATTACGGACATATTATCTCGGCACTTACGAAACGCCATAATTTTCGAACTCTTTAATTTAGTGAAGTCGATATTTAGGTTAGGTCGTATTCGCGCTTTGTTTTGAATAGCATGAAAGAACAACTTTTCGCGTGTCTTCGGATTGCTATGTTGCATGAATTATTGTTAACTTACCGTGTCAAGCTTATCGTCAGTGAAAAGAAAATAGATGTCTGAGATTGACGAAGCTCTGCCCGTGCGAAGGTGACCTGCAAACAAAGAAAGCAGATGCTAGTTTTGAATGGAGTGAATACGAATATTACGATAAATGTATGGTATCTTTGGAAGATCAGCACAGCATGGAACTGGCAACAACATAAGCCACTGAACGTTTACGGCGTGACGACAACGCGTGATTCCAAGTCTAATAAATTGACATTACACGTGTTAGTGTTACCTGGTAAATCAATCTACCGATATCGAATTAAACTGTAGACAATAATATTATGACTGCTACATTGAACAAAGAGATTCAAAACCTTACACTCACAGCCTGATCAGAATACGAACACTTCACGCCAGGATACGAATACTTGATTCTATATTATGCTCATTGTCAAACAGTCAGTCATCTTCTATTCCAACGTAACTTTACCACACTAGATGTAGTATTATTATTGTTATTACTGTGAAGGAAAGAGAGAGAGCAAGACGTGAATTATTAAGAATGAGCGCACCAAACGTTTGGTGTGTCGCTCATGGCATGGGCGATATCGATCTAAATTTCTAGTTCCCGGTTTCTAGGTCACGACGCCAAGTGCAGCTGGGGACTTCGTTGTTCCTACTCTCTCTTCGGGAAACTATTACTATCAGAACATCAATCTAGGCCAACTACACGACACGGCTTGAGATAGTATACTGATTTCACCATTTCCTGCCTCTCTACCATTCACGTGTTTCTTAATCAGGAATAATTAGGTATTATTGTTAATGACGTTCCCCCATTATGTTATCAACAATGACACGCCAATGAAACGTCTATGTGTGTCTCTATCTTTGTCTGTATGATGTATGTATTTGTCTATTTGCCTATCTGTTTGTCTCCTCCTCCCCCTCTCTCTTTTCTCTCTCTCTCTCTCTCTCTCTCTCTCTCTCTCTCTCTCTCTCTCTCCCTCTCTAACTCTCTTTCCTCTCTACCTCCCCTCTTTGTCTGTCTGTATCTGTTTGTCTGTCTGTCTCTCTTTCTCTCTTTCGCTCTCCCCTCTCCCTTCTCTCTCTCTCTCTCTCTCTCTCTCTCTCTCTCTCTCTCTCTCACACACACACACACACACTCTCTCTCCCTCTCTCTGTATGTTTGTCTGTATCTGTAGTCTGCCTGTCTGTCTCTCTGTCTGTCTGTCTGTCTGTCTGTCTCTGTCTCTGTCTCTGTCTCTGTCTCTCTCTCTCTCTCTCTCTCTCTCTCTCTCTCTCTCTCTCTCTCTCTCTCTCTCTCTCTCTCTCTCTCTCTCTCTCTCTCTCTCCTCCCCCTCTCTCTGTCTGTCTCCATCTCTCTCTACGTCAATGACACTTTGTCTCCTCATAATCCGCTTATTCCTTCATTTTGTCGTTACATTGTTGTGTGTTCTGTATGAATTATGTGCTATCGTTAATGCCTGTATGTATGCATGTATGTATGTATGTGTATGTAATTATGTGTGTGTACGTATGTATGTAATATGTATGAAAGTAATATGTATGTATGTATATTTGTATGTGTGTTATTATGTATATTTGTGAAATATGACAATAAGTGACAACTCCACTAAAAAAGACAGAACAAACACGTGACGTTTCGGGTAAAACCCCTCATCAGACAACAAACGAGAAATATCTAGAATCTAGATCTAAGTACTACCTCAGGCATCACACAATGTGACAGAAAGGAGGAAGAAAGAAAGAAAAAGACAGTGATGATAAGAAACGTGGTAGAGGGGATGTGAAGAATGAGCGAGAGCGGAAGGTTCAGATCTATAACGAAATAAAAATATGAAAATAAGTAAGTAATAAAAGGAGAGAAATAGAGAAAGAGAGAGAGAGAAGAGAGAGAGAGAGAGAGAGAGAGAGAGAGAGAGAGAGAGAGAGAGAGAGAGAGAGAGAGAGAGAGAGAGAGAGAGAGAGAGAGAGAGAGAGAGAGAGAGAGAGAGAGAGAGAGAGAGAGAGAGAGAGAGAGAGAGAGAGAGAGAGAGAGAGAGAGAGAGAGAGAGAGAGAGAGAGAGAAGAGAGAAAAGAAAAAAAAAGGCAGGGAAGAAAGAAAGTGACGTCTATTATTACGTTTCTTATCACCACTGTCTTTTTCTTTCTTTCTTCCTGCTTTTCTTCTGACATCACATTGTGTGATGCCTGAGGTAGTACTTAGATGTAGATTCTATATATTTCTCGTTTGTTGTCTGACGAAGGGTTATACCTGAAACGTCACGTGTTTGTTCTGTCTTCATTAGTGGAGTTGTCACTTATTGCCATATTTCGCCTTTGACTTCACTCCACTGTGGCTCCTTCGTATTATGTATATTTGTATGTTTTTGTGTCTGCCTATCTGTCTGTCTGTGTCTGTCTGTCTGTCTGTATGTATGTATGTATGTATGTATGTATCTATGTATGTATCTATGTATGTACAAGGAAACCGCCCCCTCCCTTATTATCTACCTATTTTCGAAGTTTCCATTGTAGAAATATGCATTTGTCGAATAACGGCCTGGTCGTCAAAAAAAGAAGATGAGAATCAGAATTTAGTACGGAATGTCGCATAATTATGTGCGATATAGTTTTATAATATCTATTGTAGTGTAAGCATACTTTGACGAGTCAGGAACAGGAAAATTGACATATTGTGTCTGTATTTTCAGCCTATTATGTCACGACTATCCACGAAAATAGGATGTGAATTATCATTATCTCACCTAAAAACACATTCGATTTTGATTGTCCATGTCTTTCTAATTTATATCCATATATGGTTGTCTTATTTTACATGCCTTCTATATATACGTAACATCAAATGATAAACAATTTCTATGAAGAAATTGTATATGGCATTGAAACCAGCCTTGCAATACTGTCCCTCAGTCTCTTCGTTTCAATAACGGAAAGTCATATCGGGGTTCCAGTTTCCATTAATGTAAGTGGGAGAAAAGCGAAACTTTGTGTAGCCAACCAAACGCAGCTAAACGAATTGTATTCTCTCAATTATATAACCGCTTAATGAAATCTTCTACAAGCTGAAGCAACATCCCAAACGCAACTGTCTCTGGAATCGTTTTTGAAATGAACCACATCGACCATTGCTCTTCATGCAGCTTCCATCGTTATTTATGGTTTATGGTAGGACTATCAAAAGTAAAGGAGTTAACTTTGATCCTCTTTCCTGTCAATCCATCCATAGCCAACTGTGTACGGAGGTAGCTCAGCTGAAAGCTAAATGGCGCTTGTACTTGTACATTTCTTTACATGGTTCTGCATTCAGGATATTATCCCCATACTGATGTTTTTGGTCGACTTTTTCGTTTTTGCCAGTCTCTTCGGAAACATAATGTAATCATGGCCTCATTTGCGGGTGTGTTTTACTCTCCATCTGGTTTCTAAGACTGTAAGTGAGAAATGTGTTTCATTTATTTTCTTGTACGGTGTTCTGTTCGAGGTCTATGTTGGAAACTGATGTTTAAGATTTGCTCTCAATTATTGCTTACGATAAAAAAGTGTCTAGTTTTCGCTCTTCATTATTTGATAGTGCCCATG